>JAFEMH010000028.1:112500-212500 GCA_022495995.1 Adenophora triphylla var. japonica
CAAATACTCCCTCCGTCCCAATAAGAACTTCCACATTTTTAGAAATCACGCAAATTAAGAAAATGGGAGGGAAGTAAAGATGTTGTGAGTGTAATTTGAAAATAGGAGAGAGAATGAGTGGAGGGAATAGTAAATTATAATAGTGTTGTGAGTATTAAAATAATGAGGAGAGAGAATGAGTGGAGGAAATAGTAAAGATTCATTTGCCAAAAAAGGAAAGTGGAAGCTATTAGCGGGACACCCAAAATGGCAAAAAGGGAAGCTCTTATTGGGACGGAGGGAGTATACTAAATTACTCTTTTAATATTTCAAGTACCTAGAAAATTAAATATTTTTAAAATAACAACTACTCCCCCCGTCCCTAAATGTTTGTCCCATTTGACTTTTTAGTTGAACTTTGACCACAAATATATGACAATTTAATTATGTTCATGAAATTCTAAAAAATTCTATTGATTCACCATTAATAATATTATCAACAACAACTTTTAGAATTTCATGAACATGATTAATCTCTCATAAATTTCTGGTCAAAGTTCAACAAAAAAGTCAAATGAGACAAACATTTAGGGACGGAGGGAGTACTTAATTATAAATAAGGATAGTTTAGGCAAAGTGTGTCAATGATATATGAAAAACTGCAAGTATTTTGGGACAAAAAATCTCTTATATAATTGCAAGTATTTTGGAATGGAGGAAATACAATGATAATTATCTAATTATAAATAATGGTAGTTTAGGACAAAATTTTATGAAAAACTTTAAAATTATAAATATTTTTAAATAAACAATTTCTTATAAAATTATAAATATTTTGAAATGAAATAAGTAATTAATTTTATATGCCGTACAATGTATTTAAGCAATGTGTAATCCTGTCAACCCTTTCCCTTGTCATTATCCACAATTAAAAGAAAAATAAAATAAAAGTGGCACATGGTAGAATGATCAAGTGCACATGCAAGGAGACAACTTTCCAATAATTATTATTCCCGCCCATAGTGCATATTCTTTCTGTTTCTCCGTATGAAATCATTTTGTTATTTTGGATGTATTATACTTCCTCCGTCCCACCAATTGCTTCACCCTTTTTCTTCGACACGGAAATTATGATAATGGGAGGAAAAAAAAAATGTTATAAGTGTAATTTGAAAATGGGAGAGAGAATTAGTGGAGGGAATAGTGAATTTGAAAAGTGTTATGAGTGTAATAGTGTTTTAGGAGAGAGAATGAGTAGAGAGAATAGTGAAGATTCTTTGCCAAAAAAGGAAAGGTGAAGCTTCTAACGGGACGCCCTTTTGGGTAATTAGTGAAGCTTTTATTGGGACGGAGGGAGTATACTCCTTCCGTCCCACTTCAAGCGTCACTTTTTATTCAAAATGGTGTCCCGTTTGAAGCGTCATCCTTTCCTAAAAAGGAAATGTTTTATTAATATTCTATTATCCCATCCACTATTCCCTCCACTAATTCTCTCTCCTCTACACTCACAACACTTTTTAAATTCACTATTTCCTCTACTAATTCTCTCTCCTATTTTCAAATTACACTCACAACATTTTTTCTTTCCACCTATTTTCTTAATTTGCATGCCGAGCTAAAAATGGCTACGCTCTTGGTGGGACGGAGGGAGTAAGATTTTATTTTTAAAAAAATGGCAATTTTTTTTACTATTTTTCTAACTCATTTTTTATTATTTTACTTTTATACTAACAACATCAATCAACTTAATATTCTCTACCCTATATTCTCTCTCATACCTCACTTTTCATATTAACTTAACAACACTTACATCACTTATACATTTTCTTAATTCTCATGCAAAACCCATTTATGAAATCTAATAGCATACTCCCTCCGTCCCATAACAAGTGACACAGTTACTGTTCCGCACGGGAATTAAGAAAAAAGTGAAAAGGTTGATGTGTTGTGAGTGTAGATAGTTGAGTAGGAGAGAGAATGAGTGGAGAGAATAGTAAATTATAATGGTGTTGTGAGTATTAAAATAATGTAGGAGAGAGAATGAGTGGAGGGAATAGTAAAGATTCTTTGTCATTTTAGGAAGTGTGACTTATCAGTGAGACGCCCAAAATAGCAAAGTGTGTCACTTGTTGTGGGGCGGAGGGAGTATATCAAATAAACTAAATAATCTTTTGAATATTTCAAGTGTCTATGGAATTAAATGTTTTTAAAATGACAACTATCTATAGTATAAATGGCAAAGGTCCGTGAACAGTACTATGAATAGTTTTAAATGTCAAATTTCTCATTTTGCCCTCACTAAATTGTTCCTTTCTCATTTTTTTTAAATAATAATAATAAAAAAAAAAAACGTATCCTCGAACACGGGCTTTTACTAGTCTAATTATAAATAAGGGTTATTTAACGAAAAAATCTAACGTTTTCGTTAAAAATCACTTAACTGTCAACTTTTCACGACTTTTGACCCTCACCCTCAATAGTAAAAAAAAAAACATTGGAACATGAAGTGGAAACACCTCCATAATACTTTGGACATTTATTTGTAATTTGCCAATGTTTTTAATATGACAACCATCTAATCATAAATAAGAATAGTTTAGATAAAGTGTATCAAATTTTATGATAAACTTCAAAATTATAAGATTGTGGGTCAAAAAATCTCTCGTAAAACTAAACTGAGAGTATTGGGACAGAGAGAAAGTAATTAATTTATTTTTCCAGTTTTTCCAAAGGGTAAGAACTCACCATTTTCAACCTGCTTTAATCTTGTAAATTATGTTAGTGTTTTAACACTCTAGATAACGATATTTTTCTTCCCATATTAATGATCATTGATTTTTTAATAAAATTGTTGGTTTTGCAACTTTTATCGTACATGATATTTTACATAGAAAATGGATCCAAATGATATCACAAATATACCCTGACGAATTGAAAGTGGCAAAGAATGAAGAAAGAGGGTAAAGTATGAGAACTTAACCTTAGAATTTTATAGTTTTTTGAGCCTATGTTGGAACAAAACGATCCATTAAATATGAACCGTCTCATAACTAAATTAAGAAGAGAAAAAGATGAAGACGGAAGCGTGTACCTTGTGATTTCATGATAATGTTCTTAGTCTTGTTCTTGAGTAGAAAGGAGCAAGTATGAAGATAGTCTTCAAAGTAGGGAATAGTAGATCTTCTAAATGATGAGTGCCCTTATTCTCTTTAGTCTTCAAGTACTTAAGAAGATTTTTGAAATGAATGAGAATGTAAAACTAGTGGATTCATAGGCTGATGGAAAGGCCTTTATAAAAGAATCCAAGGGACACTTCATTTAGGGACTACACCTATTGATGTATAAGATATTACCATTATGTCCATCATTTAATAGTAGTCTTATAATATGAAATTCTACACATTATATTATATCCTATACTTTATATTATATATTATAATATTAATCACTATTTTATTAAGTACTTTCATTAATAATATATGTTATACAATCCATGTTCTAACAATCTCCCACTTGAATTACAATATTATACTTAATAAAAATTTTCAATCATATTTATAACATAAATGACAACCCTTATGTGCACTTTGTTGTCATTCGAAACCAATCCCGTCCATTAGTCATATAAGTATAAGGACAAAAGGGGCAGTCGTTGTAATTGATTCGCAACTAAACCCACATTAATCACATATATATATCCAACTAAATGACATAGATTAAGTATAGATGTGTAGCATGAAATATTAATGAATATATATGAAGAATGCATATATATATTCTCCAACTAGTCCTACTTAACCAAATGAGATCAAAAATAACACAAATAAATGAAAAATAACACAAACTCCCACTGAATTAAGCATTATCAAAAGTCATTACACCCATATGAGCAACATGCTCGTGAAATACTAAAGGAGATAATGCCTTAGTAAATGGATCCGCTAACATGGAGTTTGTCCCTATAAGTTGTATATTTATTTGTTCATTTTGTACTCTTTCACTTACAACAAGAAACTTAATATCTATATGTTTAGATCTAGATGAACTCTTGTTATTGTTGGAGTACAAAACTGCTACTCGATTATCACAATAAAGCTTGAGAGGTCTTTCGACACCTTTGACAATTCGCAACCCTTCTATGAATTTTCGCAGCCATATAGCTTGATTGGATGCCTCGTAGCAAGCAACAAATTCGGCTTCCATGGTGGAAGTAGTAACTAATGTTTGCTTGGCACTTCTCCAAGAAATTGCTCCACCGGCCAAAGTGAAGACATAACCCGATGTCGATTTGCGACTATCTTGGCATCCAGCAAAATCAGAATCGGAAAAACCAATGATCTCAAGATGATCCGACTTTGTATATGTAAGCATGTAGTTCTTCGTGTTTTGCAAATATCTCATCACTCTTTTGACTGCGACCCAATGTTCTCTTCCCGGATTGCTTTGATATCGCCCAAGCATGCCAATAATAAAGGCAAGATCTGGGCGAGTACAGACTTGTGCATACATTAGGCTTCCTACTGCCGATGCGTAAGGGATATTTTCCATATACTTGGATTCAATATTATTTTTAGGACATTGCTTTAAACTGAACTTATCTCCCTTAGAGACCGGGGTGTCATGTGGTTTACAATTTTCCATGTTAAACCTTTGTAATACCTTCTCTATATAGCTTTTTTGTGATAATCCTAACATACCTCGTGAGCGATCACGATGTATTTGGATTCCTAATACAAAAGAAGTTTCTCCAAGATCTTTCATCTCAAATTTGTTTGAGAGAAATTTCTTAGTTTCCTTAAGAAGGTCTTTATCATTACTAGCAAGTAAAATATCATCCACATATAAGATCAAAAATATAAACCTACTCCCACAAAACATATGGTACACACAATCTTCATCAAGATTCATTTCAAAACCAAATGAAAGAATAACTTGGTTAAATTTTAAGTACCATTGACGAGATGCTTGCTTAAGCCCATAAATGGATTTCTTAAGTTTACAAACTAGTTGACTAGTTTGATCCGAATCAGTCACCATTTCTGGTTTCTTCATATAGATAGTTTCCTCAATGTCGCCATTGAGAAAAGTTGTCTTTACATCCATTTGATAAAGCTCAAGGTCAAAATGTGCCACTAAAGCCATAATGATCCTAAAAACATTTTTAGAGAATACCGGTGAAAATATTTTTTTGTAATCAATGCCTTCTTTTTGAGTAAATTCTTTAGCGACAAGACGAGCCTTATGTCTTTTCACATTACCTTGTGAATCCTTTTTGGTCTTAAAGATCCATTTACACCCAATTGGTTTCACATTCTTAGGTAATGGGACAAGATCCCAAACATCATTATCATTCATGGATTTTAACTCTTCATTTATGGCATTAATCCACTTATGAGAATTTGGACCACTAATGGCTTCATGGAAGGTGATTGGCTCATCTCCCACTAAACCTAACGGTTTCTCATTCTCGGCAAGATACACATCATAATAATCCGGTATAGCACTCCTTCTTGCTCTATTAGATCTCCTTAAGGGTACATGTTCTTCTTGATTTTGAGGGTGTTGAATTTCCTCATCAACATTTTCATGTTTTTCATTAATAGGAGAATTAACGTCATTTTGAATTATATGTTCTTGTCGAATTTCAGGCACAAGTGCTTGATTTTCGATAGGAACTATAGGAAGAGGTATAGAAACAAATTCCTCCTCTAACTCTTCAAATTCAAAATTACTATTCAAATTTTTCCCTCTAAATTCAACATCCTCAAAGAACATAGCATTTTCGGTCTCAAAAAAGGTTCTAGTTTTTTGGTCATAAAATTTATATCCCCTAGATCTTTGAGAATACCCTACAAAATAACTACTAACGGTCTTAGCGTCCAACTTTCCTTCGTTAGGTCTATAAGGCCTAGCTTCGGCTGGACAACCCCAAACATGAAGATGATTAAGGGACGATTTCTTACCGGTCCATAATTCATAAGGGGTTTTATCAGTAGCTTTTGAAGGAGCTCTATTAAGTAGGTAGGTTGCAGTTTTCAAAGCATCGCCCCATAATGAGTGAGGTAAGGAAGTACAAGAAACCATACTTCTTACCATATCCTTAAGGGTTCTATTACGTCTCTCGGCTACACCATTTATGGTAGGTATCCCCGGCATGGTGTAGTGAGGGACAATCCCACACTCTTCTAAATAGCGAGCAAAAGGACCCGTACGTTGTTCTCCCAAACCGTCATTCCGACCGTAGTATTCACCACCACGATCGGATCTAACGTTCTTAATAGTCTTTTCAAGTTGATTTTCAACTTCGGCTTTAAAAGACTTGAAAACATCCAATGATTGAGACTTTTCATGAAGTAAATAAATGTATCCATAACGAGAGAAGTCATCTATGAACGTAATGAAATATGTTTGTCTGTTCCATGAAGGGGTAGGGAACGGTCCACATATGTCTGTATGAATTAGTTCTAAGACTTTTGTAGCTCTCAAGGATTCATTTTTGTTTGTACTATTTGTAAATTTTCCCTTAAGGCATTCAATACAAAAGTTATTTTCCGGAGTATCAAGCTTATGTAATATTCCCTCAGACACAAGCTTGTCAATTCTCCTTTTGGAGATATGACCCAAACGCCTATGCCACAAGGTATAAGAGTTTTTACTTGAAAACTTTCGTTTTATGTCTCGAGAGTTAGTTTCATTATTATGGGACTCATTTAATGAATTGACAGTGTCAAGTAAATATAGATTATCAATATAAGACAAATAACTAGTACCAAAAAGCTTTGAATCAAAATATAAATTGCATTTATTATTACCGAAGATACAGGAATAACCTTCCCGATCCAATGTAGTGACAGAAATTAAATTTCGTCTAAAAGATGGAATAATAAATACATTGTTCAAAATTAAAAAGTATCCAGTACTTAAGGATAATCTATAAGTCCATATGCCTTCCACCTCTACCGGCTTTCCAGCTCCCATGTAGATAAATCTTTCACCTTCATTGGGCATTCGGTAGTTCAGGCAACCCTGCATACATGAACTTATGTGAGTAGTTGCACCGGAGTCTAACCACCATGTATACGAAGGAATTGAAACTAAATTAGCTTCAGTACAAACAAAGCTAAATGACATACCTTTCTTAATTCGCCATTGGCGATACTTAGGGCAGTCGGGCTTCATGTGAGTGAGGTCCTTGCAAAAGAAGCATTTCTTCACCTTTTGATAATTGGATGATCCCTTAGGCTTCTTTGATGCAACCGTAATCTCCTTACCTTTTCTCTTAATCCCACGAGAAGAGGTAGATGCATAATGTGCACTTTCGGGTTTGGTGTATTTCAACCTATTTTCTTCCTCCGTGACATGCGAAATTAATTCATTAATATTCCACTTGTCCTTTTGACAATTGTAGGTCGTTTCAAAATGACCAAATTGTGGAGAAAGAGAAATTAAAGCCAAATGCACAAGCAAGTCTTCTGACAAGTTCAACTTGAGTGCTTTTAATTTTTTTGATAGGTGAAACATTTCCATTATGTATTTTCTTAGGTTTTCAGTGCCCTTATACCTCGTGGAAACAAGCTTTCTTAAGGTAGCACTTGTTTTCGACTTTTCTCTTTTTGCAAAGCGTTCTTCTAGGACATCTAGGAAACCTTTAGCACCATCATCCTCGAAAACACTGTTTAGAAATGTCTCCGGAACTGCATTCTTTATTATGCTTAGGCTGACGTGATTAGAACGCTTCCACCTCTCTGAACTTAAACGGTCTTCCGCAGTCCTTTTATCAGTTAGAGGGGCAGGAGCTTGTTCTCTTAATGCGAGGTCAATGTTCAAACAGCCTAAAACCATAGTTATCTTGTTTTTTCAAGTTTTAAAGTTTGTCCCAGTTAGCAAAGGAATTGAGTTTAAGGCAGTAGTAACAGAAGAAGCACTGATCAAATCTGAATGAAGAGAACAAAAGAATGAAACAAAACATATATAAGAGACTACACAATGATTAATTATATCAAAATGAATTCCATAAAAAATAAAAGATAATCAATATGACATCAATACTAATTTTTGGATTAATTGACTCACAATTTGATTTATCTTAGGGTAAACAAATAGCTTAAACAACACATTTTAAGTACTTGTCTTCCTTTGGACCGGTTCAAGTACAAAAAATATTCTAAAGTTTAAGGTACTAGTTACCCGGTAATAAAAAAATATAAACAATTCACTTTAAATACCCGCCTTTCTTTGGGATGGTTCAAAGTATTTAAAATGACCTAAAGTTTAATTTAATTATTACCTTATGAATGCAAATACTTAGTCAACAACAAGGTCTCCTTTGGAAAACAAGCATGTTATCACATATCAATATTTATATTCATCTTTTAACAAGTTTGAATTTGATCAACAAGGTCTCCTTTGGGAAACAAGCATGTTAATTTCGTTCAAAATGTTAAGGATATAATTAATCGGAAACATAAGGCCTTAAGGTAATTTCTGAAAATTTAAAGGGTAAAGAAACAAATGAAATTTATTAATAAAAGACAATATCCTTTTGTTCTACCCGTCCATTCTTAAAGTTTTGACAACTCTAAGAACCGTCAATAAGCGTGACTGGTGTCCAGATACCATATTTTATCAATAAATTATTACAAAAGACCAAAAGGGAAATGACTTCATCAGAGGGGGTAAAGTGGGCGACCGCCCAAGCTGCAATTCCACAAATATTGAAGCTGCTGTACACATGGACGGCCCACAGGTAAAGGTGGGCGACCGCCCAAGCTGCAATTCCACAAACATTGAAGCCACTGTACACATGGGCGGCCGCACAGGTAAAGGTGGGCGACCGCCCAAGCTGCAATCCTACAAACATTGAAGCTTCTGTACACATGGGCGGCCGCTCAGATCAAGGTGGGCGACCACCCAAGCTGCCCACTGCCCAGATTTGACGAAAAGTCACCAATTTTTACACCATTTTATGAACAATTATGGTCCAAATTTCCATACCATACCGCGGGGGGCGTAGCCCCCCGCACCCCCCTTTGTGGTCTGATACCAGTCTACATGACAGCTAGGCCCCGCCGGGCCCTTTGCCAGGACATCGAGCATAATATCCAATTTTCCAGATTTAAACTATCAATTCTTAACTTAACGGTGAATCAATATTCAACCAAAGCAAGTAGATCCGCATACTCACATCACATTTTTAAATGCGTGGCTATGTATATGAACAAACTCACAACGCATTCAAGGATGGTGGCTATGTTCAAAAATGGGATAATCTTACATTAAGAATTGAAAGCCTTTTGAGTAAAACCAAAATTTAGAATTTAGATTTTAATACAATACTCTAGAATCTGAATTAGAGTATAAAAATAATTCAAGAACACATGATGAACATGGAATCTGAAGAATCAAAAGCATAATAAAATATAATACTCAAACTTGATCTAGAATATGAGTAGGCTCTGATACCAATTGTTGGAACAAAATGATTCATTAAACATGAACCGTCTCATAACTAGATTAAGAAGAGAAGAAGATGAAGACGGAAGCGTGTACCTTGTGATTCCATGATAATGTTCATTGTCTTGTTCTTGAATAGAAAGGAGCAAGTATGAAGATAGTCTTCAAAGTAGGGAAGAGTAGATCTTCTAAATGATGAGTGCCCTTATTCTCTTTAGTGAATACTTAGAAAGATTTTTGGAATGAATGAGAATGTAAAACTAGTGGATTCATAGGCTGATGGAAAGGCATTTATAAAGGAATCTAAGGGGAACTTCATTTAGGGACTACACCTATTGATGTATAAGATATTACCATTATGCCCATCATTTAATGGTAGTCTTATAATATGGAATTCTACACATTATATTATATCCTATACTTTATATTAAATATTATAATATTGATCACTATTTTATTAAGTACTTTCATTAATAATATATGTTATACAATCCATGTTCTAACATATATATTCCTTCCATCTCACTTCAAATCAAAATTTTGTCATTTTCGTCCATTTCATTTCAAATCGATATTTTGAAAACGACAAAATTTTTACACTATTTCTCTCACTCGATTTCTTTCATACTTTACTTTTATACTCACAACACCAATCAACCTACTATTTCTCCATTTTTTTACTTTTCATACTCACAATACATCTTTCTTACTCATTTTTCTTTAAATACCTTGCTTAAAAGTTGATATGGTTGTTTGAGGCGAGAAGGAGAAATTATTTTTTAAAAAAATATACGATTTTTTTTATTTGGGATAAGAGAATGGGTGGAGACGGAAAGTTTTTATCACTATTTTCATTTTGGGTGGTGCGACTGTAGGGTTTGTCGAGGTGGGTAGTTTAGGGTTCGAGGCGGGAGAAGTTTAGAGAAGAAAAATAAAGAAAGGAAATTAGGGTTTTCGGCCTAAGGGGGGGGGGGTTTGAGCCGAGGGGAACAAATTGAGAAAAGAAAAAAAATAGGATTTCAGCCTAAGGGGGATTTTAGTCGAGGGGTTTGAAAATAGAGAAAAGAAAAAAAATTAGGGTTTCGGCCTAAGAGGGGGGGATTTAAGTCGAGGGGTTTGAAAATAGAGAAAAGAAAAAAAATTAGGATTTCGACCTAAGGAGGGGGTTTGAGCCGAGGGGTTCGAAAATAGATAAAAGGAAAAAAAATTAGGCTTTCGGCCTAAGGGGGGTTTGAGCCGAGGGAAACAAATTGAGAAAAGAAAAAAAAATAGGGTGTCGGCCTAAGAGGAGTTTTAGCCGAGGGGTTTGAAAATAGAGAAAAGGAAAAAAAATTAGGATTTCAACCTAAGGGGAATTTGAGCCGAGGGATTTGAAGGAGGTGTAGAGGATTTTGGTAGTAGGGTTTTGCCAAGGGGGATTGAAGGAGGGTGGGTTTTTGATGTTGGCGGCTGGCGGAAGTAGAGATGGTGAGGAGGTTTGGCGGAAGCAAGAGTGATAGGTTTTGCCTAGGGTAGCGGTTCGGCCGTAGAATTTGTCGAGGTGGGTAGTTTAGAGTTTTGGTGTTTGGGTGGGGCGGTGGTGTATAAGGTGGAGGGGGTTTCGTTGGAGAAAAAAAATTAGGGTTTCGGCTAATAGGGTTTAAGTCGAGGGTGTTTGAATGAGAAGGGTGGGGTTTTGATGGTGGGTAGCGGAAGCAAGGGTGTGGTGGCTTTAGGGTTTTGCCGCTAGGATTTGGCGGAGAAGTCTTATTATGAATCTTAATTCTCTGATACCATATTAGAATGAGGAATGATAGGCGAAATCAATTCATATATATAGAGAGAGAGAATTGATATGAATGGCTTATTGATTATGATGTTAGAGGTACATATTTATAGGATTTACAATGAGAGGAGGTAATCTCATAGAAGGTTTCTAGATTTATACAAATATTTTCTTTCCTAATCTAATACAAAGATTGAGTTTTCTAAACTATACTCCCTCCGTCCCACCGATCTTAGGAAATTTTCAAATGGCACGGGAATTAAGAAAAAAGTAAATGTTGTGAGTGTAATAGTAAAATAGGAGAGAGAATGAGTGGAGAAAATAGTAAATTATAATGGTGTTGTGAGTATTAAAATAATGTAGGAGAGAGAATTAGTGGAGAAAATAGTGATAAAAACTTTCCATTTTGAGAATTCTTAAGATTGGTGAGATGCCCAAAATGAAAAGTTTTCTTAAGATCGATGGGACGGAGGGAGTATAAACCATATAACAATACACAATATAAAATATAATATTCTAATATTATATTCTTAATACATTATTCCTCCCATGAACAAGATGATGTTGCTCTCAAACTACCTCTTTCAATTATTAATTTTCCAAATACAAGGGGCCTAAAAATATCATCTACTCCCTCTGTCCCATTAGTAACAACACAGTTACTGTTCACGCGTAGAATAGAAAAAAAATAATGATATAAATGTTGTGAGTGTAAAAGTAAAATAGGAGAAAAAATGAGTGGAGGGAATAGTAAATTATAATGGTGTTGTGATTATTAAAATAATGTAGGAAAGAGAATGAGTGGAGGGAATAGTGATAAAAACTTTCCTTTTTAAGAAGTGTGTGATTTGTAGTGGGACGCCCAAAAAGAAAAGTGTGTGACTTGTAATGGGACGGAGGGAGTATATTTTAAAGTCAGAGTTTCCGCTTTAAAATAATTGGTGCTAAAGAAAGTAATTCGTGATTTTTATATATTACTCCCTCCATCCCACTCCAAGCGTCACTTTTTATCCAAAAGGGTGTCCCGTTTGAAGCGTCACTCTTTCCTAAAAAGGAAATATTTTATTAATATTCTATTATCCCATCCACTATTCCCTCCACTAATTCTCTCTCCTCTACACTCACAACACTTTTTAAATTTACTATTTCCTCCACTAATTCTCTCTCCTATTTTCAAATTACACTCACAATATTTTTTCTTCCCACCTATTTCCTTAATTTGCGTGCCGAACTAAAAATAGCGACGATCTTGATGAGACGGAGGGAGTATATGCAAAATTCATCAATTTCTGATGTAAAATCTATATTACAATAGGGAATGGAGTTAACCGCCGATACAAAGAGCGGATGAGATTGAATCTCATCAAATGATCTAACGGCCTGAATTCCCCCTCCCCTCAACCGTTTTTAACTTCTCACTCTTCCATAACCGATGTTCACCTACCAGCAGTTTCATTTCATGACTTCTCTTACCTTTTATCACACACATTTTCACTCATGGAGTTTAAGTTTCACACCTTCAATCCCCTTTGATTCATGAAATTCACTTAGAAGACTTTGATCGAGTATGTATGCAGCTTGAATAAATTAATGGAGTTTTATTGTCGGTTGTTTGCATCCTCACCCGTTCTTTTTTCTTTTTTTGACTCCTCCAAGATAAAATCATAAATTCAAGCTTGAAATTTTTTATTTCTCTATTTCAATTTGTAATGTATGATTATGTCTATATATGATTGAGTATAATTTTTTTAGAAAGTGTTTTTATGTGATTTTCTGTGTGCATATCTATTACTTACCAATTCCTTTTGTTTGTTTATATGGATTCTTAGTACCCGCTTTGGAGAGAACCATTTGGGGCAGATGTTTGCATTTGTAGAATTTTAAGTTTTTATACTCAATTTCCTAGCTTTTTGAATAGGGGTCTGAAGGATGGATGGAGTTCCATATTCATGGGCATCATGGTTGTTTATGGGTGGTGTTTTGGTGGGTTTAAAGTTCGAAGTTCAAAATTTAGGATGTTTCATCTAACTGGGTTCGATCGTGCAGACCCCCAAAATTCTAAAATATGAAGGTTTGGATTGGGAAGAGACTTTGTAGAGGGATTTTGAACAGAGTGAGACAGATTGATTTTGGACACTTGAAATATTTATTTTTCTTTCTAGGTATGAATAGAGGTTGAAGATGAAGGCATATTGGTCATTTGCAATCCATTTTTTTCCGTTAGTTTTGGGTTAACGCAATTGACGAGACTGTGAATAATTAACGAGTTTTAGTCACGTGTTATCACTTGACCTTATTTCGTGACGGCTCCGTTAATGGAGTGATGGGGTCGATGTTGAGAAGATGATGATGGAGACCAAGTTTCAATATTTGTAATTCATATAGAATTATACACGTATATATATTTATTTGTAGCCAGTTTGCAGCATGGTTATATTATGTTTTTTAATTCTCTTTGTCACATTAATAAAATTATTTTAGATGTGCATACACACATTAATAAAACTATATCACGGTTATGTATCTATGATTCCTTTGGGTTTTTTTTTTTATCTTTTACTTTTATATTTTCGTCGCTTGACTATTATTTATGACGTCCCGTGCCATTGGCACGGGCATTTGAATACTAGTAAGGTCTATTACACACTTTTACTTTTAGGATAATGTCCACTGAGTAACGAATTTAATTGACCAATTTATGCTTAAAATCCACGTGGCAAAAGATAACTTAATACTCACTCTGTCTCGCTACAAATTGCACATTTTTTTTATTGGGCGTTTCATTACAAATTGCACACTTCCTAAAATGGCAAATAATCTTTACTATTCCCTTCACTCATTCTTTCTCATACATTATTTTAATACTCACAACACCATTATAATTTATCATTTCCTTCACTTATTCTCTCTTCTATTTTACTATTACACTCACAACATTTATATCATTATTTTTTTCCTTAATCCATGTATAAATAGTAACTATGTGATTTCAAGCGGGACGGAGGGAGTATATATAAAATGATAAAAAGAAAAGAGGAACTTTATTTATGCAGATAAATCACCTTCAAATTAAATATAATCTAAATTCATGCACAAAATTAATTAAACTACTCTCTCAATTCTATTAAAAAGGTACAAAGTTGACCTACATATAGATGGAGAGTGTATACTATAAAACAAGTATTTTGCGTCTGAAAAGTGAATAAAAAGAGATAAAGTGGGGTAAAAAATAGTTAGTGAATAATTATTGTGAGTATAGTAGGTAGTGATGACGTCAAGCTTTTTAAGGTTAAAACGGTTCGAGGATATCTGGCAGAATATATTTAATAGTTGGATGTACCTAGAACACAACACAAATAAAGCACCGTTAAGGTCAAAATTGAATGTTAATCCAAATCAGGCCTTCGGGTGTGAGAGTAAGAATAATGAGTATATAAGGCTTTGAATACCTTGAATGTGTGTGAGTGTTTAGGGTTTGAGAGCAATATGGCTTACAGGCTGTTGGGTATGCATATTTTAACCCTCCTATTTTGTATTAGATTTGATTGATATCATAACCTCCTATTTATTTTAAGGACTTTAGGACCCTATGTAATGAAGCTTAGACTTCAATTTTTTAGCTAAGTCCATTTTATAGAATAGGTTAAATTTAGGCTTGAAGACTGGCACAAGAATCATTGGACCTAAGGATTGCAGTTCTGAGGTTTCAAAACCGCCTATCAAGGAACCGCTTGGCAGAACCGCTTGTAGCCTAACTGCCCTGTTATACCTTATTTTGAAACCGCTTGTATCCCAAAAGTGCAAACCGCACTCTTGGAAATCCTATTCTGGTGGAACCGCTTTCATGTCAAACCGCCTTTATCCAGAACCGCTCCAATGATTGGCTACTTGAAGTGAACCTCTTTTGACCGTTGGAATCCACGTCAGCAATATCAAAAGTCAACTACCATATCTTGTCACGTGACTACTTTTCAGACAAGATCTGCAAGGTTCTTGAAAAGGTGACAGATGTCCTAACCACCTTGATTGCGGTGAGGTCGATCGGCTTTACTGCATCAACGGTTCCAAAGGACAAAAGTAGTTGCTATGGACCAATGAGATTGCATCAAGGACTGTCCTTTCATCAGCTGTGTCCAACGGCTATATTCCTGATGCTTGGGTATAAATACCCCTAATCTTCACCATTTGAAGTTTGCTTGAATCTTGAGAAATTGATGTGTTCATGAGAAGTTGAAGCTCTGCCCAGAAATTCTTAGTCCTTTGAATCTTCATCTTCATACTTCAAGAAATATTCCCCTGCCCAGAAATCAAGCCTTAACACATCAAGAATCATTGTGCTCTACATCTCACAGATTTAAAGAGCCTTGATCTTGTTCTCACACACACACCTCTCTTGTTTAAACACATAGTTTATTCATTTGAGATACACTGGTTATAGTCTAGGATTTGTTCTTCATAGAAAAGATTTTATTGTACTTTGTAATCTCTCAAATACTCAATATAAAATCTCTCTTAGAAATTCAAGACTAACCATCTTGGTAGTGGACGTAGATCGTTTATCGATTGAACCACTCCAAATATTGTGTTCTTACTTTCTGCATTTATATTTCTTGTGCTTACTGATTATCTTCCTTTTTCTCTGTTTGATCTTTATATAGTTATCCTTTATTGTGAGATTGTGTTTGGAGTTAACATTGTCAAACTACATTTTCTGTTTTACAACTGCTCAGAAAACTGCACTAAAACCGCCTTGCAAAACCGCCTCCTCAAAATCGCGTTTTACTAAGTATATTCCGCTGTGCATTTTACAACTCTACTTGCAGTTTCTTATACACTGCAAGAGGTTTTGTAAGCGTAAAGGTTTAGTTTTAAATTGAGGGCGAAAAATTTTAAACAGCTATTCACCCCCCCCCTCTAGCTGTATTTTTACCCTTGTTGCCACCTTTGGGACCAACAAGTGGTATCAGAGCAAACACTTTTTAAAACCACTGTTTTTCAAGCTTAACAGCTTGTGTGCCGATTCGATATGGCAAATACAAAGACAATGACAACTGTTAACTATTCACACATTCCAATTTTGGACGAAGACCACTTTGACATCTGGAAGTGCCGAATGCTCATTCATTTGGAAACCATAGATGAAATGCTGGTGGAGTGCGTGATCAATGGCCCTCTAATTCCAATGAAGGCTAACACTGATGCAACCACCAATGCTGAAACTCCAGAAGTCAAAAAGCCAAAAGAAGAGTGGTCAGATGAAGAGAAGAGATTAGTTGCCTTGGACAGTAAGGCTAGGCTCATCATTTCTGGAACCCTCCCCGTATCAATCTACAGAAAGTGATGTACCTCAAAACCGCAAAGCAGATGTGGGATGCCATTGAGAGCTACCTCGAAGGTGATGACGAATGCAAGGAAAGCAAATTATATGCTGTTGAAAGATCATACAACAACTTCAACAGAAAATCCAACGAAACCTTGCGTCAAACCTACGATCGATATGTTGAGGTAGTTAATGCTTGTAGAACTCTTGGCAAAACTTTAACCGATAAGGAAATCAATATGACTTTCCTATCTGCTTTAGGTTCTAAATGGGTAAATAAGGCTACCTCTTTAGAAGACTCCAAAGTTTTGGGTACTTGGTCGTTAAGTAACTTGTACGCCAATCTTAGAGTCTATGAATTAAAATTAAATCATATTGAAGAGATTGAAGGAAAAACCAAATCGCTTTCCATGTCCGTAGTGGAACAAGAGGAGAAACCATCTACATCCAATCAAACCGCTGATCCTTCCATATCAACCTCATCACTCATCGAGATGGATGATGATGATTTTGCCATGTTTGTAAAAAGATTCCAAAAATTTAGAAAATCCTCAAAACCTTTCACAAAATCATTTTCAAAAGGCAAACCTCCTGCAACGTTTTCTAATGCTGGAGATACAAAGAAAAAGAGTGATCTAGTTTGCTACAATTGTAGAAAACCTGGGCACTTTGCATCTGAGTGTCCACAACCTAAATATGAATACATGAAAAAGAAAACCTCTCCTGCGAAATTTTCTCGTCGCAAGGGAGATGGTTCTTGAGGAGGAAGAGAATTCCAAGAAATTAGCAACTTGGATTGAAAGCAGTTCGATGATGGAAGTGATGATGAAACCGAAGAGGTTAATCTACGCTTAGTTGCGGATGCTTCCGATGAATCGGATTACGAGTCGATCGAGTTGCAAGATATGGAAGAAAAGGAGGTTTCTACAAAACTTCCAAATTTTAAATTGGATGATGATATCAAACTTACTCCTAGCATTAAGATAGGAAATTGCTCGTATTCACGTCCCATTTTTCCTCCTACAAATGCTCCACCTTCAAAAACAATTCCAAAGAAGAAAATTTTGAAAAAGGTGGTGGAAGAGGTTTCTCCCATGGAACATGAAAAGATGTTCAAGGAAGCTGAAATGGTGATCCATCAATTCTCTAACCTTAAGAAAGCCTTAAGCTTAGCTCATGATTAACTTAATCTGTACAAGACGGAGAAAAGCGTGATGAGGTGCGAAATTTCAAATCTTAAGGACCAAATCGAAGTATGTCTCCTCTTGCGTCGAACCGCATCCTTGAAACTAAGGTTGCTGCACTTCAACTCAGGAATGATGACTTGGTAACCCAAATCGACGATCGCCAAAAGATTATTGATTCGTGGCTCAAGTCTCAATCCACCAAGGATAAAATCATGGACTTCCAAGTTCCTCCTGGAACCAAGGATGGTCTAGGGTTTGGATCTGAGGAAGAGGAGAAATGTGCATCCTCGAGTGAAAAGGATGAGGAAATTTTGGAACTAACTAAAGAAATTCCCAAGGGGAAGCATGCTAAAGGAAAGGGTAAAGGACGACAAATTAATTATGTCTACCCTAAAGGAAAGCAATATGGAAAAAATTATGTGTTGAAACCTAAGGATTACGTGGAAGCGGTGAAGAGGAAATGGCTTATGGAATTGGTCGCATACCTGCTCCAACCGCTCACGGTGGTAAAGGTAGTGCTTTGACTCCGGGTCTGACCGCGCTTCTTCTTCGACCGCTCCTCCTGCCTTCAAAAGCGGGGAATAGCGTTCCCGGGAAATACGTGGTCAAACCAAAGCTGTTCCCTTTATCTCGTAGGACTCTTAGGCCAGGCTGCTCCTCCAAAACCGCTTCCTTGTCTCAAACCGCATGCAACTCCTAAGAAGAGTAAGGAGTTAGTAAAACCTCATGAAGCTTGTAGCTATTATAAATGTTTTGTGTGTGATGGTTTAGGTCACAAGGCTGCAGAATTCCTTTTGCGGTTCACATCCAATGCCAGGAAGAGTAAACCTCCTTACATCAAGCAGTGTGGAGTCGTGAAGGGTTGCTAACTTCAGGACCCAAGGAATAAAGGGGGACCTCGTTCTTAATGTTTACATTTCAGGTCCTCTGCTTCATGGTGGTCACTCCAAGGATAATGAATGGTATCTTGACGGTGGTGCTCAAGACATATGACTGGAGATAGATCATTACTTGAAGATGTCGTTGAAGCAAGTGGTCCTTCTGTAACCTTTGGTGACAACAACAAAGGCAAGACCATTGGATTTGGTGTTATAAGGAGAGGAAACCTAACCATTGAGAAGGTTTCTCTTGTTGAAGGACTCAAGCACAACCTCCTTTCAATTTCTCAATTTTGCGACAAAGGAATGCTTTGCAACTTCACATCATCAAACTGCTTTATCAAAGATAGCATTTCCGGCGTCACCTTACTCACGGGGATTCGTAAGAGTAATATTTACATTATCGATCTAAATTACGCATGTAGTATTACTAATCTCTGTTTTGTAGCTAAGAATGTGAGCGAAAATAGTTGGCTATGGCACAAGAGGTTGAGCCACTTGAACTTCAAGTATCTTGCAAGATTGGAAGGGAAAACCTCGTTCGTGGTTTACCCAAAGTGGTGACCACCATCCGAGAGAAATGCGGTGCATGCCGGCAGTAGCGATCAGCGTCGTCTTTCACCGGCAAGACCGCTCCATCAACTTCAAGATGCTTACAAGCGCTTCACATAGATTTGTTTGGACCCGTAACCACTTGCCGGCATTGGAGGAAATAGATATACTTTAGTGGTGGTGGATGATTACTCAAGATATACGTGGGTTGAGATGATGATCTCCAAAGATGATTGCTATGAGATTCTCACCGCACTTTTTAGACGGCTCCAAACTCAAAAAGAAGACGACATCGTTAGTGTTCGATCGAGATAATGGAACGAATTCAAGAACAACGGTGTTGCTCGGTATTGTGATGACCGTAGGATTGATCACAATTTTTCAACTTGGTGTTCCACAACAAAATGGGGTTGTGGAAAGGAAGAATAGGGCGTTGATTGAAATTTGGAAAGACAATGATATACGGCGAAGCTACCTCGGTATTTTGGGGTGAAGCAATCAATACCGCATGCTTCACTCAGAACCGCTCCCTCATCAACAAAACCTATAACAAGACTCCCTATGAGCTTTGGCGAGGAAGAACCCCAACATTGCATTCTTCAAGATCTTTGGCTGCAAATGTTTTGTCCTCTACAACGGAAGAGAAAATAGAGGTAAATTCGGAGCCAAGGCCGACGAAGGTATTTGTATTGGGTATGCTAAACATTCAAAAGCCTTTCGTGTTTTCAATAAAACTAGTTTAAAAATAGTTGAGTCTGTCCATGTTACTTTTGATGAGCATTCTCTCCTTGAGCCACATTTGACTCCAAATGTTACTGATGATTTTGTTGAGCATAATGAACCGGGTGAACCATCTCAAACCGCACTTTGAACCTCAACCGCAAAATCCGGCACCCTCAAGCGAAATTCCCTCAAACCGCAATTTTCAAACCGCACCTAAAGTTCCTACTCCGGATGCAACTGAGGAAGAAGAAGTTGAAAATTCCTATCCGGCTTATAGAACCTCTTCGTCAACTTACATTCCATGACTTATTTGAAGGATCTAACGACGTTAGATTGAAGATCTTGACAAACCTCGGTCCAACCCGGACTTACCCCCGGAGGTTCGTGAAGTCGGCGGTCACCCCCTCACAAATGTGATTGGTGATGTTTTTCGGTGTTCGAACAAGGAGATCAAATTATGATGAACATACTTCTCTTTTATCTCAAGTTGAACCCAAGAAGATTGATGAAGCACTCCAAGATTCCAGTTGGGTTGTTGCTATGCAAGAAGAACTCAACCAGTTTGAAAGATGCAAGGTCTGGACTTTGGTGCCTAGACCTCAGGATCAAGGAGTGATAGGAACAAAGTGGGTATTTAGGAATAAGATGGATGAGAATAGAAGCATCACTAGGAATAAAGCAAGATTGGTTGCACAAGGATATAGGCAAGAAGAAGGAATTGATTATGACGAAACCTTTGCTCCAGTTGCAAGATTGGAAGCTATCAGAATCTTCTTAGCCTACGCCTCTTTCAAGCATTTCAAGTTATATCAAATGGACGTAAAGAGTGCATTCCTCAACGGCGAACTGCAAGAGACCGTGTATGTTGCTCAATCGCCTGGATTTGAAGACTCCAAATTTCTCAATCATGTCTACAAACTCCAGAAAGCTTTGTATGGACTTAAGCAAGCTCCAAGGGCATGGTATGAGACTCTCTCTAAATTTTTACTAGAAAAAGGATTTAAACGTGGTAAAATTGATACAACTCTTTTTATTGCCAAATATAATGAGCATACTTTACTTGTTCAAATATATGTCGATGATATTATTTTTGGTTCTACTAATGAGTTACTTTGTAAGCGTTTCGAAAAGCTAATGAAAAGCAAGTTTGAGATGAGCATGATGGGAGAATTAACATTCTTCCTCGGGCTTCAAATCAAGCAATGCGAAGAAGGTATCTTCATCAGCCAAGCCAAGTACACCAAGGAGCTAATAAAGAAGTTTGGATTAGAAAATGCTAAAGCATATGATACTCCTATGGCCACCGGCAATAAGCTAGATAAGGATCTCAAAGGTAAGAAGGTTGATCAAACTTTATATCGAGGTATGATCGGCTCATTACTTTACTTAGCGCTAGTAGGCCGAGATATTATGTTTAGTGTACGTGTATGTGCTCGCTATCAAGCGGATCCTAGAGAAGCACATCTTATTGCGGTCAAGCGTATAATCCGCTATTTATACGGAATCACTAACCTTGGACTTTGGTATTCCAAAGATTCGAACTTCGATCTTGTAGGTTATTCGGATGCGAGATTATGCGGCTTGTACTATTGACGAGGAAAAGCACTAGCGGTACTTGTCATTTCCTCGGGAATAGACTAGTTGCTTGGGCCGGCAAGAAGCAAGCTTCGGTTTCGGTGTCAACCACGGAGGTGAGTATATTCTTCTTTGGTAGTTGTTCTTTGTCAAATCCTTTGGATGAAACGGCGGTTGGTAGACTATGGAATCCATGAAGGGAATTGCCCCATCATGTGTGACAACACCTCAACAATTTCGATCTCCAACAACCACTGTCATGCATTCCAAGACCAAGCATATTGATATCAAGTATCATTTCCTCAAAGACCATGTGGAGAAGAGGAATATCCATTTAGAGTACGTGGGGACAGACAACCAGTTGCGATATCCTCACAAAGGCTCTTGACTCCAAGAGATTTTCTTTTCTCAGAGGAGAAATGGGTATGCTTGAACTTAAATAAATTCCATACTTTTTATTTGCTAACTTGTTTGTTGAGTCTAGGTTGAAATTCCTTTTGGAATCAAAACCGCTTCATTGAACCGCTTGTGCCAAAAGCGCATGATTGTCCAACCGCTGCATGCAAACCGCAAGTTCCAAACCGCTCATGCAGTCTGACCGCTTGGATCAAAACCGCGTTTCAACAAGAAGTAAACTCTGACTATTTTTATTGCTCATCCTTATTTAAAAAAAAAAAAAAAAAAAAAAAAGCTGTTCAAATTCCTTTATTTATTTTTTAGTCCTTATTTTTGAAAAAGGGTATTTTTGCAAATGTTTTCCCTCGTTTATTTCAAAATTAAAAGCATTTAATGCTAAGGGAACATGAGCATTAAAAACCCTCATGTCAGCCGTCATTGAGAGAGGTGCAGGAGGTGAAAGGGTGTAACAGTTGGTTTAATTCAATCATTCCTTCTGCCAACTGCCTCCACCCCTTCACCCTATAAATACCTAAGTTGGTGAAACCAAAAACTTTTACGAAACCTTACGCAATCGTACCTTCTACCAACTTTCTCTCTCTCTCTCTCTCTCTAAAAACCTTTCAAAACCCCCATTTTCAAAACCTTTAACTGTCAATGGCTTCATCATCTAAACCTACTTCTAAAAGGCAAAGAGCCTCCACCATTGCTAGAGCACCCAAGAAGCCGGTTAAAATGGTAACAACTTCTAAACCCTAATTCTTCTTTTCAGTCAAATCTGCCATGGTTAAAGCAAAAAAAACTGTTCGTATGCTTCCTTCATAATTTTTGATGATTCTGTTCATGTTTCTTGACCATTTTGATTGATAATTGTTGGGTTATGCTCGGATTTACTCATAGATGCTATATATGCTGCTTGTTTTATGATCAATCCATGTTTAGAACACTGATTTTGAGATTTTAAGTTTTTGTTCTTCGAAAACCCAATGAGTGTTCTTACTGATTATGATTGATTAAGGTAAAGATTGTAATTTTAATGATATATTATTGTTCCCCTTCCCAACGTGATCATTTTGATATATTATTTGCCTATTTTGGTTAAGTTTTTGTAAATCTCTGTTCTTGATGTTCATGAATGTTCTTCGTGTTCTTAATGAAACTCATGAATTTTTCTTGAAAAATCATATATTTTGGTTGCCTTGATTCTGAGAAAATGTTTTCCAACACTTAGAAAATCTTCAACTTTTTCAGAAATTTTGGATTTTATTTTGGTTTGAAACCGCTTGTATGAAACCGCTTAGAAATTTTTGTTTCAAACCGCTCCTCATCTATTCAACTTAAAACGCATGTTCTAAAACCGCATTTTCAAATCTTTAGAAACCACATCTTTGTTTATTTCCTTTCCAATGTTTTTGAGATTTTACTAAGTATATAGTGGAAACCAAGAAATTCCTCTCTAATCCTTTGCTTGCGGTGTGGGATAAGTTTGGATTACAATGTCACGTACTTAAGTAATTTTATTCTCAAATCCTCATTATTTGTTGAGTATTCATGGTTTCACTTGGGGTTTGAATTTCTCAAACCACACCATTGCTCAACCGCTTGGTGCTCAAACCGCATGTGAACTATGAATACACAAATGGATCTAACACTTGAAATTTTATTTTATAGGATCCAACTACTTTCCCTACACAGGTGGGAAGTGAATGAGGAAGAGCTCAAAACAGATGCTCTAGGAAGGGAGTTCTTGAGGAAGCTCGAGTCTCGGGCATCCTACCGCTCTTCACCAAGAAGCGAAATTTTATTGTACCATCTTTTGTGGATCAATTCTTTGCAACCGCTAAGAAGGATTCGAGTTCTTGATCAAGGCCGAGAAAGTTTCTGCTGACCGCGTAGTTGAAGGGATGAAGCTCTCCATTGACTACATTGATATAAGAAGACTTTTCAGATTTGTAGTTGGTGGTGCTCCCTTAGAGGTTGATCAAGTTATCGAATCTTTCTTGCTCTCCAAACCGCCAAAGTAGATACCTTATCCAAGAAATACAAGAAGATCCCCGGAAAGAACTTTGGTGGTGATGAACTTCATTGGTCATCTAGTGGGGAGAACCATTTGTGGAAAAGCGGGAACCACAACAACTTTACATCCCAACAATGGATGTACGGTGCGCTATCTTCATGGAAATAAAGCTTCACTGGCCAAGAATTCTCTACTTTGAGATTAAGGACGGCATTGAGACCTATCGGTCCAAGATCAAAGGTGAAGATCGAGAGGTGGAGACCTTTACGCGGGATCCTAACCGCTCTGTTGATGGACTATGAGCACTTGGATGAAATGGTCACCAAGAATCCGAGACCTTATGGTGGTGCTCGGATGATTGCCTAGGTCTACTTGCTTGCCACTCCTTCGATATGCCAATGGAGATGCATTGTACAAATCTTTGTATGATGCGAGATACCTACCCTAAGAAGGAACCCTATGAGTTGAGAGACCCCTCAACCGCTCCAAAGACTAAAGCGACAAGCGGTCCGGGAAGCCCCAAGCAAGAGTTGAACCGCTTCCCAAGAGGACCAAGACCGCTCCGGCATCCAAACCGCCTACGGTGATGATGGAGCGGTACAAGCAAAAGAAAGAAGAAATCATCCAAGGAACTGAACTGAAACCTTAAATTTGGTGGATGAAGATGATGATGATGAAGAGGAAGAAGACCCAAGTATTCCCAACTTGGTGGCTAGGGCCAAGAAAGCCGGAGATGAGATGGTGGGTTGACTCTGAGGAACAGATGAAGATTTTGGAAGATAGGATTGCTAGATTGGCAAAGGAGCGGTGAAAAATATCGGGCCAAGGGCAAAACTCCGAAGCTGGAACCGCCTCACCCCAAGAACCGCCTCCGAAAATCAACCGCCCCCAACTCCTCGGACCTCTCCTATCCAATCTCCAAACCAATCTCCAGTCAATCCCTGCCAACTCTCAATCCAAATCACCATCCAAAGCCAAATCCATAACCCCTTCCCCAACAAAACCGCACAATCTCGGGGAGAAACCTAAGAGGAAGAAAATGGCTCTAAGAAGAAACCCTTCAAGAAAACCAAGCCTGTCCAACCCTCACCCACTCCTTCAAATTCCCCTCCTCAATCACCTCCTCAAGATTCCCCTTCACCTTCCCCCAGAAAATCACTATCACCCCTATCTTCTCAGTCCCAATATAACTCACCCCAACATTCCCATTCCATAAACTCACAACATTCCAACCAAACCCCTACTCATTCTCGCTTATCAAGAATGGCGGTCAAGCCCTCTGTGGACATGCCACATCCAAATCTGTTAGGGATGATCCAACCCCTGTCAATTCCCCTAACAAAAACCGATCCCCTACACCTAACCACTCTAAATCAAACACCCCTTCAAAATCCCCAACTCCTCATATCTCTCCAATTAGACAAAACTCACCTCCTCCAAATATACCTCCTCAAACCCAAACCGCGCCTGAAACCAACCAAACCCAAACCGCACCTCAGACCAATCAAACACAACCGCCTCCCATATTTCCAACCGCTTCCACCTCAACCGCACCTCCTTCTGACTACTCCCAAATCCTTCAAACCCTTACCCTCATCCAAAGCCAACTCCTAATAAACCAGGGTCATGTCATTAAGCTGACCGCTTCCAATGAAATCCTAACCGCTACCAATGCTTCCCTCCAAACCTCTCTCAAAAATCTATCTGAATCAAACCTTATCCTTCAGGCCAAGGTAGAATCTCAATCCCTGGAGATGGCAACCCTTAAATCAACATTGATTGATGCCATTAAGGGGGAGAGATCTACAGCAAACCCTCCATCCTCCTCAGCCGCTCCGGATGATCGGACCGCGTCTCTTATCAAAACCGCTGTTGAAGAAGGATTGGTTAAAGCCACAGTGAAATTCAAGAAAAATCTGCAACTCAATCGATAAGGACCTTGGGGATCTCGACCTCAAAACTTGTTTCCACCTTAAACCCGGACCGCAAATGGCACGCAGTTGTCCAAACCGCCTTGAATACCCTTCGAGAAGATGTCTTGGAGCAAATTGATATATTCAAGGTGGACTCCAAGGTAAATCTGGACTGTGTTGGAGATGCCTCTATGGCCAAGTTAAAAGAGATTCAAGAAGAATTTACCGACCGCCTTGACAACCTGAAGACTGGATTCAATACCAAAGTTGAAGCTGAAATGAATAGTCTGAAATCCTCTCTGAAGGTTACTGTTGATCTTGATCCAATAAAGGAAGCTCTCCAAGCCCAAACCGCTTTAGTTCAAGAAGAACTCCACACCATCTTCAACTCCATCTATTCCTCTGTCAATGTGAAGCTTGACATAATCAAGGAAAATCTTGTTGAAAATACCAAAGCGGTTGGTGCCACAAATTCCACCTCTGCTCATTCTGTCAATGCCCTAAAGAAGCTTGAAGCTACTCTCACCAGAACCGCAGAGGAAGTAAGAAGACTAAGGAAAGCGTTTGCACCAGACCAATCAAGAGCTGGGCCAAGTGGAGCTGATCATGAAGTTAACAAGCCGCCCCAGCAATAAACCGCTTCTCCTTAAATTATTTTTTTAACCGCATTTTAGTAAGTTTGGACCGCACTTTATTTGTATTTTCCTTTGTCCAACTTACTTCATTTTTGTTTTTGTAATCTTGTAATTTCCTTTCATTCCTGTATTTGTAATCATCTTAGGAATTAATGGAAATTGCATCATGGTTCCAAAAACTTTGTTCATTCAAACTGCTTGTTTGTAGAACAATGAAACCGCTTAAGGTCTTAAACCTCATTCAAATATTTTTCAACTTAAAACTCACTCTTTTGAATTGATGTTTTAACATTCAGTTTAAACTGCACTTTGAACTTAAACTCATACTTTTTAAGTGCACTGAATGCATTTCTATACTCTTCAATTTGTAAGTTTTTATTCTTTCAAAAGTATAGAAATCTATAGCTTAAGCTAGTGTGTGCATTGACTTGGGACATGACTTACCATGTTAATTCTTATGGACATGTTTTTACCAAGTACAATGATTGCTTTTGCTGTAGTAGGTAATGGCATCAATCAAATAGGGGGAGATTGTTGGGTATGCATATTTTAACCCTCCTATTTTGTATTAGATTTGATTGATACCATAACCTCCTATTTATTTTAAGGAATTTAGGACCCTATGTAATGAAGCTTAGACTTCAATTTTTTAGCTAAGTCCATTTTATAGAATAGGTTAAATTTAGGCTTGAAGACTGGCACAAGAATCATTGGACCTAAGGATTGCAGTTCTGAGGTTTCAAAACCGCCTATCAAGGAACCGCTTGGCAGAACCGCTTGTAGCCTAACTGCCCTGTTATCCCTTATTTTGAAACCGCTTGTATCCCAAAAGTGCAAACCGCACTCTTGGAAATCCTATTCTGGTGGAACCGCTTTCATGTCAAACCGCCTTTATCCAGAACCGCTCCAATGATTGGCTACTTGAAGTGAACCTCTTTTGACCGTTGGAATCCACGTCAGCAATATCAAAAGTCAACTACCATATCTTGTCACGTGACTACTTTTCAGACAAGATCTGCAAGGATCTTGAAAAGGTGACAGATGTCCTAACCACCTTGATTGCACTGAGGTCCGATCGGCTTTACTGCATCAACAGTTCCAAAGGACAAAAGTAGTTGCTGTGGACAAATGGGATTGCATCAAGGACTGTCCTTTCATCAGCTGTGTCCAACGGCTATATTCCTGATGCTTGGGTATAAATACCCCTAATCTTCACCATTTGAAGTTTGCTTGAATCTTGAGAAATTCTTTGTGTTCATGAGAAGTTGAAGCTACGCCGAAATTCTTAGTCCTTTGAATCTTCATCTTCATACTTCAAGAAATATTCCCCAGCCCAGAAATCAAGCCTTAACACATCAAGAATCATTGTGCTCTACATCTCACAGATTTAAAGAGCCTTGATCTTGTTCTCACACACACACCTCTCTTGTTTAAACACATAGTTTATTCATTTGAGATACTGCTTTGGTTATAGTCTAGGATTTGTTCTTCATAGAAAAGATTTTATTGTACTTTGTAATCTCTCAAATACTCAATATAAAATCTCTCTTAGAAATCCAAGACTAACCATCTTGGTAGTGGACGTAGATCGTTTATCGATTGAACCACTCCAAATATTGTGTTCTTACTTTCTGCATTTATATTTCTTGTGCTTACTGATTATCTTCCTTTTTCTCTGTTTGATCTTTATATAGTTATCCTTTATTGTGAGATTGTGTTTGGAGTTAACATTGTCAAACTACATTTTCTGTTTTACAACTGCTCAGAAAACTGCACTAAAACCGCCTTGCAAAACCGCCTCCTCAAAACCGCATTTTACTAAGTATATTCCATTTGTGCATTTTACAACTCTACTTGCAGGTTTCTTATACCTTTGCAAGGAGGTTTTGTAAGCGTAAAGGTTTAGTTTTAAATTGAGGGCGAAAAATTTTAAACAGCTATTCACCCCCCCTCTAGCTGTATTTTTACCCTTGTTGCCACCTTTGGGACCAACACAGGCTATGTTTGGAACTTACCTTGTCCAAGGGGACAAATGTCTTCTATTTATAGGCAATGAGGAGCTGCCCGCTGACGTAAGCCATGAGGTCAGTCCTAAAGGGCACTTTGATATTTGACCGCATACACATGTCCGCATCTGATTGGGTCTGTCAGGGAAGGAAGATTCACTGTCAGAGGGGATGTCGTTGATGTGGACAGGAGCCGTGTATCCGGCGCGGCGCATTAATGGCAATAGTAGGCGCCTGTCTGAGCCGCATTGAATGTGATGGGAGTGAGCCGGCAACTTGCAAGTCAGAGCTAGTAAGCTAACGTGCTCACTAAGCCTTGGTATTTAATCGGGAGGCAGGTCAGATTATCGGGAGTCAGGTATGAGCCCGCAGTCAATATCTTGGGCGCGGTCAACCATGTTGACGCGGGCACGGATAGAGCGGTCACCATGATGACGCGGGCACGGATAGAGCGGTCACCATGCTGACACGGGTACGGATAGAGCGATCACACTGTCCGCGGTCACCTTCCTGGCTCTTGGTCGGGTGCGATCTTGACTAGGACAGCTGGAGAAGATCGCGGTCTTGACCTGGGCGGTCTAGGGTGTGTCACCGTGCTGGGCCTCTGGACTAGATCGAGCTTGGGCCCGGTCTAGCTGGTCCGGGCTCATCAGTGGCCCCTAGTTCCAAGTGAATGATTATTTATGGTCTGAGCGAGGAACTACTAGTTAAGCTTGATTCCCTCAGATCGCTCCTTGAGCGGGCACCAGTGTTTGCATTTTTCGGTGGTTTTTGCTCTACCTCCCGTGCATATAGGCACGTGGGAGGCACGTGTGGAGGATTCTGGGCGCCTTGAATGCTTTGCCTCCCGGTTTGTAAGTGGGCCCCTTGGCAGATGAAGAGACAGCGCGTGACACGTACGGAGGGTACGTGTCAGCCATTCAAAAGGCGCCATAAATGCTAACTGGCGAATTTTCGAATTTTTAAACGTTTGGCGTCGATTCGTGGTTCGAGGAGACGGTTTGTGGGATAATTAATACGGGTTAACCCGTATAAAGAGGCCTTATAAATAGCAAACCCTTCTTCCTCAAACCCTTTTACCGTCTTCAAACCTTCAAATTGCTAGAGAGAGAAAAATTTCTTGCTGCGTACTTTGCATTTTCTTCCCTCGAATCCACCCCCGTAAGTAATTTTGCTTTTGTTTCTTCTTCATCTCTTTCTATTTCTTCTGGGTTTTGATGACTACCCGTGAGTTTGGCCCCAGTCGTCCGGTAGAACTAGGGGATGGGAGCACTCCGGATACCTTTGCCGTTTGTAAACGGACAGGGGGGATCTATAGGAAAGTAGCTCATGCCTGGCTTAGGCTATCTTTAGGGTGCTTCCAATATTTCTGTGAAAAATATCAGTGGGGGCCTTTTGTCCCACCCCGGTTGTGGGAGGCCAAGAAGAAAAAGATAATTGTGAACGGTGAAGTTTTGGTGTTGGGGGATACCAATAGGTTGAGAAATTTTGTAATGGGGGTTTTGTGCAGGTTTCCCCGCGAGAGAGATCATGCTTTGAACGTCGTTGAACTAGTGAGGAGAGCGATTCGAGTTCCTGGAGTGATAGTAGAATGGGAGAAGGTTGACTTGATGAATCCCAATCAAACGAGAGAGGCGCGGGCACCGGGCTCCGAGGATCTGAGCGATCCCTTGGATATTCTCCCCTTGAACACCATTTACCCCGAGGACCCTGATGTGACCAAGGACTCCGATGTGCCCGAGGACTCCGATGTGCCCGTGGTTGACATAAGTAGTAGTGAGGAACTTGACCCCTTGGAGAGTGAGAGGGCAGGAGGCGAGGAGAGCAAATCTGAGGTGGCCCCTACCAGGGGTTCATCTATCGGTCTATTTGGCTCGACGAGCACGGAGACCGAGGGGATAACCGCGAGGAAGCGAACCGTATGGCTGCGGGCTCATCCAGGAAGGCAATGGAAATCATTGACGCCTTCGAGGAGGATCCCGAGGAGGAGGTCCCTGCCCGAAGCAGAGGCAAGAGGCCTGCTGTTGAGGCAAATCCTGGCCGAGGTCGTAAGAGAAAAACCAAGGAGGCGGCCACCATTGACTGGGAAGAGGAGATATACACCATCTATAATGTTGATCCCAAGCAATTCCGTGTCCGCCGTATAGGCCATGTGCAAATAAAAGGGAAAGAGAAGCTGCGACCTGAGACTGTAGCAGATGTCCGCGAGGACAATAGGGCATGCGTTTTCTATGGGGCTCAGTTCGAGAATGGCCTAAGACTTCCCCTTGATCCCTTCATCTACTTCTTCCTTAATTTCAACCACTGTCTCCCCATGCACCTGACTCCAAATGCCATTAGGGCCCTTGTCTCTTTCATAACTGTTTGCAGGGTTTTGGGCTACGAATCCTCCCTTTCTAGGCTTTATGCCTATTACCAAAACCAAATCAGCAATGGCAACCTGGGCCTGAAGGCTAAGAACAACTCTACCCGGACCTTCTCTGCCCCTTCAAACAAATTTGACCAATGGAACCAGAAGAACATTTTGGTCATAGAGTCTAGGTTCGGCTGGGCTTTCCCCAAACCTTCCAATCCTGTTCCGATGAAGGTGGCCGCTACTTCATATCCTAACCCAGCTCTGTCCGAGGCACTTCGAGTTGCCCTGGAGACCCACTTGGCCAAGTATAATACCAATGGGGTGCAGCCTGTGTATGACGTGGGCGCAATAGTGGACTATGAGCCCTTGCTAATCTACTCAGGGGTGGCTCCTCAAAGGGAGGGCAACCCCTATGCCCCTAGAGTAGAAATAGGGCCCTAGCCTCGTGACCCTGATTGGAGGGTGCACGAATTTTACCAGTTTGAGGCTGACTGCAAAACTTGTATGATGGGCGCGATCTGCGATCCTCCGGAATTGATTGGTCTCTCTTCTGCTCTTTGAGAAAGCTGCTTTTTGTTTTGCCCTTTTTTGCTTTCTCGGACTGTTTTTAACCAATTCTTTTTCCTTTCAGAGTAGATCCAGACGAGTACAACTTCTGATGGCCCCACTGAGCCATGCCGAGCTGAAGACCAAGAATCTGCGGGCACAACAAAGAGAAGCAACGAAGAGGCAAACTGCCCTGGGCGTGGCACCGGGCAAGGATGCCACTCTGCCTGTAGCAAATAGGAAGACTGACTCAACTCTGGCCGGTCCCAAAGTAATTCCCACTACCGGGGAGCTGCCTCCACCCCCCAAGGGTCCTCCTCCCGCACACACTGTTCGCGGCACCAGCTCCCCTAGCCGCACTATTTCTTTTGGGCATAACCAGGAGCAGTCCAGGAAGAGGATTGAGAGGGAAGCTGACTTGGGGCTCAAGGAGAGGGCCTCAAAATCTCAGAGGGGAGGGGGCACACAAGCCCAATCTTCCACTACCCTTGCCCCGGTTTCTTCCTCTGCTCCCCTTAGAGGGGGGACTATCTGTTCCACTTCCTACCCTGTGGCTTCCCTTGACACACGCGAGGAAGCTTTGGCTGTAAGGAAGAGGTTGGAGGGGGTGCCCGCTATCACAGGGGTTGATTTTTATGCCCGGGGGCCCAATAATTCAGTCGCGGGGATTGGCCTCCTGTACCGGCTCTACTCCCTGGATTTCTACAAGAATGTAGTGATGAAGGAGAATCCGGCTGCCCTGATGGGGGATATTGGCCTTGCCTTCACTGAGGTTTAGACCTATCCGCTCTTTTATTTCAACACTTGGGCCTTTTGATTCTTTTCTCACAATATCTTTCTCCTCGCAGGCGGGCAATAAGATAATGCGATTGCGGGAGTGCACCGATGGGCTGGCCGGTGAGCTTGAAGGTCAGACCAAAATTTTGGCGGACAAACTCCGCGAGCTGGCCAAGGCTGAGGAGAAGGTGAAGACCTTGTCCGCTACCCTGGCTGATAAGGAGACCTCCCTTTCTGAGAAGGAGGCAGATTTGAAAGGCTTTTCTTACCGGCTCACGGAGGTTGAGAAGAGCTTAGAAAAAGCTAAGGGGGAGCAAGATGAACTTCGCGGGCACAAGGCTGAGCTGGAGCAGCGGAATGGTGAGCTGTCCAATAGGCTAGAGGCCTCTAAGAAATAGGTCTTGGTTTTGGAGGCCAAGGCCGATGAGCTCTCCGACCAACTGCTACCCTTAAAGCAGTTTGAGTTGGAGAGGGAGTCCGCGTTGCTCGCTGCCCGCAAGGAGGGAGTAGAGGAGTTCAAGAAGTCTGAGGAATACTCGGATGCGATCGCTGTCGAAGGCTTTGCGCAATACGAGATTGCCTGCCGTACTCAGATACGAAACTTTGCTGCCACGGGCAAGTTTACAGCGGAGCAGTTGACCCTAATAGGCTCACTGATTGCTACTGACGCTTTGTGCCTGCCCGAGCAAGCGTTGGTCCCTCTAGATAAAGACGAGGTAAAGAACTTGGAGCTTGCGGCGGCGCTATCCCTGCCTCCTGTGGCCGTGGTCACGGCCACGAGCCTTATTGGTGAAATAGATGCCATGAGGTTTGGGGAGGAGAAGGTTTCATATGAAGAGGCTGTTGCTCGCCTTTTCCCCAATGGGCCTGCAATTAGTGATGTGCTTCCTCCTCGGGCAGCCCTAGCTTCAGCTTCAGTCTCCACAAATCCAATCATTTCTCCGATGATCACAGACTTGACTGCAACGACCAATCTTCCTTCTCCAACCCCAGCTTCCGAGGTGGCCATCGATAATGCTACCAAGGATCCCAAGGACTCAGCTCCTTTAGCTTAGATTTTTTTCTTTTTCTTATGTAATAGATTTGTAGGATTATGTAATCATTTTCATCTATTAATAGAGGTATTTTTTCTTAATTGCTTGTCTTTTTAGACTGTTTTTAAGTGTTGGCAATACTTGAGTACTATAGTACTTGCATTATTGCTTTTCCTTTTATCAGCGTTTAGACTTGGAACAATTAATTTTTAGACTCTCTTCCGCGGTCAGAGGCATAGTAGGCCTTCTGCCCGCGTTTTTGAGTTTTCCTAACTCTGTATTCAAAATCTCTTGGATTTTTTGTGAGAGTCAGCCCTATTTCACTATGATCGTGTTTGTTTGGCCTTGGGACAAATTTTGAGGCCTTAACCCCCTTTGTCTATTTGGATTTTTTAAACTCCTTTGATCACTCCCATCCATTTACACTTATGTTCCGAACTTGCGATCTGTGGTGTAAGCCAAAAGCGCCAAGGCAAGCTACTTTCATAGGGAATGTAGAGGGTGGTCGTGAGGCAATATTCTACGCAATAGTAGGTAGTGGCATATTGGCCCTTTAACCTACTGGCATCTGTATCTACGATTGGTGGTTCACGCGGTTTGACCCCTTATTCAAAACTTCTTGAGTTTTTTGTGAGGGTCTTGTGGCGATCATGTAAGCGGGCTCATATGTTGGCCTTTGTCACATACAGGAATGCGAGTAACGGCCACCTAAGGCCTTCGCGCATTTAGTGGGTACGGACTTTGGTCTTTGTCCCCACTTGCATCTATATGCACTTTTTCTTGGTGGTATCACGCGGACAGGACATAGTATCTTGTCCGCGATCGAGTACGGGCATAATGGCCTTTGTACACATATAGGCGTGTGGATCGTAATGGATCTTTGCGCATCGGTAGGTAGGGGCTCTTATGTTGGCCCTTTAACCTGCCGGCATCCGCTTGTGGGCATCCACTTCAGCTTTTGAGGCTGGTGGGGATATTGCTACAACCGTTTTGCACAAAATTTTGATGATAATCACATATTCATACATTTAGTGCCTATATTCACCCTTAAAAAATTACAAAGATTTAAAAGAAGTATTTTCTAAGGTGATCGGTATTCCACGCGTGCTTGAGGTCTTTTCCTTCCTTTGTCCGCAATATGTAGGTAACCTCCTTGATTATTTGGGTAACTTTGTACGGACCTTCCCATTTTGGGGATAGTTTGTTGAAACCAGGTTGGGTCCCTTGAACCTCCACATTTCTGAGTACCCAATCTACAACTGAAAAACTTCTTCTATTCACTCTCTTATCATGGTGCTTCTTTGCTTTTTGCTTGTAGTTCACCATTTTTTCACTTGCCCGTATTCTATTTTCTTCGAGATCGTCCAAGTCATACCTTCTGTTTGCCTCATTTTGAGACTCATCGAAGTATGTGACTCTGTACGAGGGTAAGGCTACCTCAACTGGAGCCATTGCCTCTGACCCATACGTGAGCGAGAAAGGAGTTTCTCCCGTCGAATTTATAATCATCGTGCGGACAACCCATAATGCGGTCTGGAGCTCGTCCAACCATCGTCCTCCTCGTCCTTCCAAATTTTTATTTAAGGCGGTCAGGACTAACTTGTTCGCGGCCTCAGCATGGCCGTTCCATTGGGGATATGCAACTGCGGACTGGCGATGTTGTACTTTCATTCTCTCACATTCAGCTGTGAATTTTTCAGAGAACTGAGTGCCATTGTCCGAAATTATTGCTCGTGGAACCCCAAATCTGCAATAGATGTGATCGTGGACAAAATTGATAACATTCTCCTCGGAGATAGTGGCTAAGCCCTTTGCTTCCGTCCACTTGGTAAAATAATCCACAGCCACAACGGCGTACTTAATGCTTCCTCGAGCAGTTGGGAACGGTCCAATCAGATCAATCCCCCATGTATCAAACGGCCACGATGGTACAACCAAAGTCTGCTCTGTTGATGGTAGTCTAGGGATGTTCGCAAATCGCTGGCATTTGTCACACTTTCTTACGTACTCTTGCGCATCTCTTCTCATCGTAGGCCAATAAAATCCTTGAAATTTGATTTTGTCTGAGAGAGTTCGAGCACCGGGATGTCCGCCACAAACTCCTTCATGGACCTCATAGAGTAAGTTGGTGGTCATGTGAGTTTTGACGTATCTTAGCAAAGGCTTGGTGAATGATCGCCGAAATAGTACTCCATCCAGAACGAGGTATTTTGCGGACACCTTTCCAATAGCTCTAGCCCTTGCTGGATCCTCGGGGAGGGTTTGCTTCTCGATGTAGTCCTTGATCTCATCTACCCAGTCCCTTACTTGATCCTCGATATTGTTTATCTGAATCCGATCTATAGCAGGTCTCTTCGTGAATTCTATTTGGCAATCCGTCTCCAAGTCTATGACTTCTTGATCGGTTATTCTGGAGAGTAGGTCAGCCTCCGTGTTGTCCTCTCTCATGACTTGGTTCAGCTCATAGTAGGTGAAATTTTTTATGAGGGTTTTTGCCAGACCGCAGTACTGAGTTAGCGCTGGGTTGATCGTGTCATACTCCCCCCTAATTTGATTTACTATGAGCTGAGAGTCACTATTGATCTCAATATTCTGAACTCCCAAGTCTCTTGCCAATTCCATGCCCGCTATAATCGCCTCATACTCAGCCTGATTGTTCGATGCTTCGAATTTGAATCTCAGGACTCTTTTAAACTTCTCCCCGCAGGGCGCGATCAAGAGTATGCCCGCTCCACTTATTAGCTTGCTCGTAGAGCCGTCCATGAATAAAGTCCACACTTCTTCCGGGCGCTCTTTGGGTTGTACAATTTCAGTGTCTGAGCTATCTTGGGCTTCCTCTGATTCTGATCGCTTTCTTTTACCCAGGTCGCTGTCCACTAGCTTAAATGACGATTCTGCTACAAAATCAGCTAAGGCCTGCGCTTTGATTGTTCTTCTCGGGGAGTAGGTGATCTGGAACTCCGTGAGCTCGATAGACCAAGCTAGAATTCTCCCCGAGGACTCTGTTTTATGTAAAACCTTTCTAAGCGGGGCCTCAGTGAGTACAATTATAGGATGTGCAGAAAAGTAGGCTCTTAATTTTTGAGCAAATACAAGCAAGGCGTAATCTAATTTCTCTATATTTAAATAACGCCCTTCTACGGCGGACAGTGCCTTAGATACATAATAAACTGGTTTTTGGGATTTATTATCCTCCCTTACAAGAACGGCGGCTCTTGCCCGGATCGATGCTTGCTAAAAAACGAGAAAAAGCTCTTCCAGACATAGAGGCTGCTTTGAGTAGAGGGGGCTGCCCGAGGTATCTCTTGACTTCTTTAAAAGCTTTATGGAAGTCGTGACTCCATGCAAATTCGTCAGCTTTCTTCCCCCCTTTTAGAGTTTTGAAGAAGGGGAGGCATCTCTCTGCTGACCGCGAGATAAAGCGGCCTAGTGCGGTGGTGCGCCCGTTTAACTTTTGCACATCTTTCACGCAGGCAGGAGGCCTCATGTCCAACAGCGCTTGAATTTTTTCGGGATTAGCTTCAATTCCCCGCTAGTTGACCATGAATCCAAGGAACTTGCCCGCTTTCACCCCAAATGCACATTTTAGGGGGTTCAGTTTCATGTTATTGCGGCGCAAGTTTGAGAAAGTTTCCTCCACGTCGAGCTCGTGGGAGTTTTCTCTTGTCTTTATAACCATGTCATCGATGTAGGCTTCAAGGTTTCTGCCCAATTGGTTCTTAAAGACAATATTCACCATTCGCTGGTAGGTGGCTCCCGCATTTTTCAGCCTGAAGGGCATCATTGTATAACAGTATGTCTTGCCCGCAGCGATGAAAGCTACGGAGCGGACATCTTCAGGAGCCATCTGGATCTGATGGTAGCCGGAGTATGCATCTATGAAGCTCAATACTCTGTGACCGGCTATTGAATCCACCAATCTGTCTATGCGAGAAAGAGGGAAGCAATCCTTGGGGCATGCTTTGTTGAGATCGGTGAAATCAACGCACATCCTCCATTTGTCGTTGGCCTTTTTGACCATGACTACATTTGCTAGCCACTTGGGGTAGGAAATCTCCTTAATTATCCCCGCTTTTAGTAGCTTCTCAACCTCTTCCTTGATTGCTATCTCCTTTTCCGTGGAGAAGTATCTTGATTTTTGGTGAATGTTCTTGAAGGATGGGTCATCATTGATTTTATGGAGGATTACGTCCTCACTGATTCCTTGTATATCCTCCACCCTCCAGGCGAACACATCACAATTTGCTCGAAGGAACTCAATAAGGATCCTTCTCTCCTCGGGGTGAATTTCCAGCCCAACCTTAATAGTTTGCTAGCGGAAGTGGAAGTTGATTACCACCTCCTCGAGCTCGTCGTTAGGTCGAAGGTCGTTGATTTCACGATTGTGTAAGGATTCAATAACAATAGTTGGGGGGTTGGCCTGGGCTCCGGTCAGCGCTGCCATGGAATATATGACCTCGCGGTCAATCTTTCCTTCAATTCCCCTATAAATATAACCTCCCTCTATAGGAGCCAACTGTTTGGACTTCCTGCTCGTCTTGAGCTCCACCTTTGTGGTATGGAAAGAAAGCATGCCAATAGGAATGGGTGCCGGAATAAGTTCATGGGCTTTCCCCTTTTTCAATTTGTCCTCGCCCTCTTTCTGCGGGCAGGATGTCTGGCCTTTCTTCACTTTCCTCTTCTCCTCTAGTGCTCGGAGGAATTTCCCGGGCTGGTTTTTTATTGTGGCTACCCCACCCGGGGTGTTAAATTCCACCCTTTGGTGGGGAACGGAAGCGACTATTCCCAATTCGGCCTGAGCAGTTACGCCGAGAATGGCATTATATTGGGAAGGAAGATTGACCACCATAAAAGTAATTTTGGCCGTCTTCTGCATGGGCTTTTCACCAATAGTCACTTCAAACACTATCGTCCCCTTTACTCCAACGGCGTGATTGGTGAACCCCTCTGCATGCCCGCATATGGAGTCAGGTTAGCCTCGGTCATTCTCATACCTACCAAAGTATGGTAGTAGAGTATATCCCTGGCCGCGCCCGTATCTATCAAAACTCGGCCAATGTTTACCCGGTTGATTCTCATTCTGATGGTGAGGGGTTGGGTAGAATGAAAAAGGGAGGAGGCAAGTTCACTCCTTTTGAACCCAACTTCTTGCTCTTCCTCGGGAGCCATTGGAGGGATCAAGAAAACCTTCTCTAAGGTTCGAATCTGGAGGGAGAGCTGTTTGTTGGATGGAGGCTCCTCTCCAATGAAATTAATCTCATAGTCACCCAACTCATCCTTGTAATTGTCTCTATCAACCCTTTTGGGACCACGCGGTGCTCGTGTCCGCTGGAGATTATTATTATTGGGGGCATTGTTATGGCCCTTGACCCATTTGTTAGCTCCCCGTCATTGATTTTTTGCTGAATAATTCGCTTCAACTGGAAGCAGTCCTCCGTGCCGTGCCCGTGGTCATTGTGATATTCACAAAACTTGGCCTTACTCCTTTCAGTTGGCCTTCGGCCCATTGGGGGAGGAGGGGGAAATTATGAGGCTCTCAAGATTATTGTCCGCGGCTGGGTGAGGGGGGTATAAAGTGTTTCCTCTGTGATTTTTCGGAACTTGTCCGTCCCACGGCTGCGATTCTTGCCCTGGTTATTGTTGCGGGCAGGCTCCTGGCCGGTCTCCTGGACTTGGCTGATTCTTTCTTTAACAGGGACTCGGAGAGCGGCCTCATTTGGCTCTTCGGCTGAAGCAATGGCAGAGGCCCTCTCATACATCTCCTCCACGCTCTTGGGCCGGTTGGAGGCAAAATTCATTTTGAGGAATGAGGAGGTGAGACCACCCTCAAAACAGAGTCTGATATCACCCTCTTCCAAGTCCACAATCTGCTCGCTCATTTTTCGAAATCGGGAGATGTAGCTTTTGGTTGTCTCATTGGCGGCCTGCTTGACGCGAACAAGATCTGTCTTTGGTCGTGCGGGCTCGCCTGCCCCGACGAAAGCATTCAAGAAGAGGTGTTTAAACTGGCTGTAGGTTTTGATGGACCAGGGCTTGAGGGCCAGCATCCAGGATAAGGCCTTGCCCGTGAAAGTTGCGGCTAAGGCCTTGCACATCACAGACTCGTTCGAGGAGAATAGGGCCATCTGTCCCTCAAACCGCCCCATATGGCTCTTGGCATTTTTAGAGCCATCGTATGCTTCCATCTGGGGTGAGGGCTTGCCCTTCTGAATGGGTGCCCGAGCAATCTTGTCGCTGAAGGCATCCATTGTGCGGCCACATCGTCGGGCTGTTTTTTTGGTGGGTCTCCCACATTTCGTGCATAAATTTGACAAATTCAGGGTTCTGATCGTCAACCTTCTGCCTCTTAGCACGTGGAGTCACGGCCTTCTCCCCGGCGTGAGCCAAGGGTCTGGCTTGGGACTTCGCACGGCGATTAGATTGTACTTCCTCCCCCACTTCCTCGCTATCATCCACTTGCACCACACTGCGTCTGGCCACATGGCCGCGGTTGAGGGTTGGTTCATCCCATTTTGCCCCCCTAGCTTGACTAGCAAGCGAGTTAGCAGGGGCTCGTTGGGAGAACCTTTGGGACCCTTGCAGGAGTGGTACTCCGCCATTTGCCTCTATCTCAAAAAGGTCCATCTGAGCGTCGTTGATGGCCATGGCCTCAGCGAACAGCTTGGACTTAGCGACCAGGATCTCCTGCCTCTTCAGGATCTGCTCGGGGGAGAGGGGAGTGTTTGGGGAGGCAGCTTTTGTAGGAGCGTTGGGGGGTTTTGGGCTGTCGTTTAGGAGAGCTTGGACTTTTTCAGCTCGGGCTTCATCCTTCAGCCTGTGTAAAGCTTTTTGAGCAGGGGAGAGGCTGCTTCAGCCTTGGGAACGGGCCCCTATTCTGTTAAAAATGGAGGTGCTTGGCTTATCCCTATTGACTTGGGAAGAGGTAGCCTGGTCATCCTCCTGGATGGTCAAATGACCGGCATTTTCCAAAATTCTAGACATATTTGAAAAAATGACTAAAAAAGAAAGGCTTTTTGACAGTCAGCTGTTTAGAACACGAGGGGTGTCTGAAAATAAAAATTTACGAGAAACAAAATGATGCTTCCCGGCAATGGAACCACTGATGACGCCAAGCTTTTCAGGGTCCGAACGGTTCGAGAATATCTGGCAGGATATATTTAATGGTTGGATGTACCTAGAACACAACACAAATAAAGCACCGTTAAGGTCAAAGTTAGATTTTAATCCAACTCAGGCCCTCGGGTGTGAGAGTAGGAATACTGAGTATATAAGGCTTTGAATACCTTGAAAGTGTGTGAGTGTTTAGGGTTTGAGAGCAATATGGCTTACAGGCTATATTTGGAACTTACCTTGTCCAAGGGGACAAATGTCTTCTATTTATAGGCAATGAGGAGCTGCCCGCTGACGTAAGCCACGAGGTCAGCCCTAAAGGGCACTTTGGTATTTGACCGCATACACGTGTCCGCATCTGATTGGGTCTGTCAAGGAAGGAAGATTCACTGTCAGAGGGGATGTCGTTGATGTGGACAGGAGCCGTGTATTCGGCGCTGCGCATTAATGGCAATAGTAGGCGCCTATCTGAGCCGCATTGAATGTGATGGGAGTGAGCCGGCAACTTGCATGTCAGAGCCAGTAAGCTAACGTGCTCACTAAGCCTTGGTATTTAACCGGGAGGCAGGTGAGATTACCGGGAGTCAGGTATGAGCCCGCGGTCAATATCTTCGGCGCGGTCAACCATGTTGACGCGGGCACGGATAGAGCGGTCACCATGCTGACGCGGGCACGGATAGATCGGTCACCATGCTGACGCGGGCACGAATAGAGCGATCATACTGTCCACGGTCACTTTCCTGGCTCTTGGCCGGGTGCGATCTTGACTGGGACAGCTGGAGAAGATCGCGGTCTTGACCTGGACGGTCTAGGGTGTGTCACCGTGCTGGGTCTCTGGACCATACTGAGCTTGGGCCCGATCTAGCTGGTCTGGGCTCATCAGGTAGGGTTGACAAAATTTTTAAATCCGTATCAACCAACTTGTGTACCAACCATATCAGTTATAATTGGTACGTGAATATCGGTATATCAAAATGTTGAAACGGTAGTACCGTATCAATTATGTATAATTGATTGATACACAATATATATATATATATATATATATATATATATATATATATATATATATATATATATATATATATATATATATATATATATATACTCCCTCCGTCCCAGCCATCTTAAAAAAAAGTAAAATGGCACGGGAATTAAGGAATATTATTATAGTATTAGGAGAGAGAATGAGTGAAAGAAGTGTTGTGAGTGTGAAAAATTAAATAGGAGAGAGAATGAGTGGGATGAATAGTTAGGAGAGAGAATGTTGTGAGTGTAAAAGTAAAGTAGGAGAGAGAATGAGTGGGGTAGAAAGAGTATAAAAATAATAAAAATTTTCCATTTTGGGAATTCTTAAGATCGGCGGAACGCTCAAAATGGAAAATTTTCTTAAGATCGATGGGACGGAGGGAGTATATCCCTTCAATTGATGGGTTAACAAGTGACCCATTTGTTATGGATGAAAATTTCCGTCTCCCCTTCTTTCTTCTACCCACCAAACTCAGTGCTCACCATGTCTGTTAAATTTTTTAAGACCGCCTTCTTCAATTACTCAAAATCTTTTTACATCAAGTTTTCGTTTGTTTTGGGGAAAATATTTTTTGGAAAACGTTTTTCCCATTTTTTGATGTGTGATAAGCATCAGAAAATAGAGAAAATATTTTTTGGAAAATATTTTTCCCATTTTTCTAAGTAAACTGACTTGCGGATTTTTCTAAGTAAAACATTTTTTGAAAAATGGTAACACCCTCACACACACACACCTAACTTTTCATACACCCACACGTTACACACCCACATCAACCACCCCTACCCAATTTCCTCATAAAAAATTATTTATATTAAAATTAGATTTTACAATTCTCCCTCCCCCCTCACCACCACCACCCCACCCCACTCACCACCACCACCACCCACCCACACCCCCCCATCGGGTCAATTTTTTTTAATCATTTAAATTTATTTTTAATAACTCACCACCACCACCCCCTGCCCCCACCCCCATCGGGTCAATTTTTTTATCATTAAATTTATTTTTAACAACTCCCCACCCCACCCAACTCACACCCTCCACCGTCGGGTAAAAAAAATTAATTATTTTAAATTTATTTTTAACAACTCCCCACTCCCACCACATCAAGGTTAAAAAATATTTTTTTATTCATTTTAAAATTATATTTTAACAACTCCCCACTCCCAAGAATTTTTTTTATTATTCATATTAAAATTATTTTTTAATCACCCCCACCAACCCACTTCCCACGCTCAAACTTCTTTTCTCATAATTTAATTAATTTATTTTTTAACAACTCCCCCATTCAATTCCACTCCCCTACTCTCGGCCACCCACCCACCTTACCCACCCTACCCCCCCCCCACACTCTCGCTACCCACCCTACCTCACACCTACTCCATCTCCTACCCTACCACCCCACCTCCATCACCCTACCCCACCCATCTCTTTCAACTTATCTCAAATTTTGTTTTAATTGAAAAATGTTTTCATTAAACACATGAAATATTTTGGAAAAATTTTTCCTTACCAAACAGCCAAAAACATGTTTATCTCATTTTTCGAAAAACATTTTCATTTTCCGAAAAACATTTTACAGGAAATCATTTTCTGGAAGTCGTTTTACACGAAACAAACGAAGCCTAACCCTCAAATAACCTAGATCCATTGCATTCATCTCAACCATTTCCCCACGAATTCCCTTGTCACCAAAATCAGCCCACTCCCTATTTCCAACCACCACCAACATCATTCTCATCTCAATCACAACCTATTGTTCTTGTATGAAGCTACAACAAAGACTCTACAGATCAGAATATACATGTTTCTTGAATTTCTGAAGTCCCTTAATTAATTTTGGGTCTTTTTCTCCCTTAAATTTAAAGAAAGCAGGGGTAAATTGCAGGAGAACTTTAACGGACTTGGTGAATTTGGACAACTGGCTTTCTCTATTCTCACAAGTCACGTTCTTTCTCTCTCTCTCCCTTTCGACAATTTAGCGGTGTTGCCATAATTGGATTTTGTCTTTGTTCTTTATAGATTACAACTATATAGAACTATCACAAAATAAATGTCCAAAACTTGATTCACACAATAAATGTTGAACTTTTTTGAATTTTGACTCTGCATTTGGTAGAGGCTATTACCAACCGTACCAACTACATTGGTATACCGACTTAGTCGATTGGTAATGGTACATATTTTTATGTACCAAGTTAAACTTGGTTGGTACATGACATAAGCGAAATACAATTGGTATACCTATTAAGCCATCCCTATTAATAGGGGTGTAAATGGTTCAGTTTGGGAGAATTTACCGACCGAACCACTAGTAATCGGTTTGAAAAAATTTCAAATCAAACCGAATCATGAAAAAATCCAAACTAAACTAAATCAAACCGCTATGGTTTGGTTCAGTTTGGTTCAAACTGCGGTTCAGACCGTGGTTCAGACCACGATTTAGATTATGGTTCAAACCAAGATTCAGACTGCAACTCATTATTAAATTTGTTTAAATTTTTCGTGATCACGAATGAAGAGCGCAAGATGCGGGTGTATAAGAGGAAAGTCGAAGAAAGAGAGAGACTAGAGGAAGAGAGAGGCTGAAGGAGGAAAAACACTTTACAAAGTCGATCGTGAAGAGAACTTGATTTTTTATGTATCACAATGAAGATAACAATTGATGAAATTAATATTAAATAAGATACAAAATGGAGGCTATGATTGGTCTATGTAATGCAGTTTTTTTATTGATCTAACAGTAAATATTACTCCCTCCGTCCCAGACCATGGGTATATGGGGTGGATTTCACGCTTTTTAAGAAATTTTTTAAAAATTGAATAAAAGTTAAATGTGGGATAGGAAATAGTATTTAAATGTGTGGTAGGGAATAGGAGAGAGAATGTAAAAGTTAAAGTATGTGGTAGGGAATATGAGAGGGAATGTAAAAGTTAAAAATATTTAATAGGAGAGAGAATGAGTGGGAGGAATAGTAGTTAAATGTGTGGTGGGGAATAGGAGAGAGAATGTATAAGGGTATAATGAATTGTTTTTTTGTAAATATATGGAGTTGATAAGGGTATAAATATATTCAAAAACTTGCCATTTATGGAAATGAACTCTTGGTCTGGGACGGACCAAAAGGGAAAGATGAATCCTTGGTCTGGGACGGAGGGAGTAATAATTATACGAAAATATTAAATAAGATTCAAAACGAGAGTTAGGATTAGTTTATGTAATGTGGTTTGGTTTGGTGATTTGGTCTCGCGGTTCGATTTGGTGATTCGATCTCGTGGTCTCAAATCACGTTTGGTTTGGTTCAGTTTTGTTTGGTATGGGAGGTTCAGACCACAAGTCAAATCGAACCATGTGATTTGCCAATATTTCAGACCGAACCGAACCATTCACTTGAAATCCAAACCAAACCGCATGGTTTGGTTCAATTTGGTCATAAATCGCGGTTTGAACCGAATCACTTACACCCTAGAGTATAAGAGTATAACAAGGAGGTTTCACGAATAAAAAAATATTTAAAATTTTTCATTTTGTGAGTATATCTTTTTAAATGAAATATTAAAAATAGAAATTTATACTGTTTCGAGTGGAACGGAAGGAGTATCATGTTACTTAATTTGTTTATTTATGTCAATTTCTTTCCTCAATTACCCAAAAAGATAAACCAATCTTTGAAGAAAATTTTACTAAAAGGGCATAAAGGCTATGTTTGTTTCGCGTAAAACGATTTTCGAAAAATGATTTAACATAAAATGTTTTCTGGAAAATAAAAATGTTTTCTGGAAAATAACATAAACATGTATTCGGCTGTTTGGTAAGAAAAATGTTTTTCATAAAATATTTTCACGTGTTTAATAAATTAAAAGAAAATATTTTTCGATAAAAAAATAATTTGAGATAAGTTGATAGAGATAGGGTGGGGTAGGATGATGGAGGTGGGGTGGTAGGGTAGGAGGTGGGGATTAGTAGGATGAGGTGGGTGGGTGTGGGACAGGGTAGGGTGGTGGGAAAAATGTAAAGGGTAAGATGATGATAGGCTAGGGTGGTGATATGGTAGGATGTGGGGGTGGGATAGCTGTGGGTGGGTAAAAATAAATTAATTTAATTATGAGTTAAAAAAAGTTTGACTGTGGGAGGGGGGTTGGTACTTGGTGGGTGAGTGGGTGGGTTGGTGTGGGTGGTGGGGTGGTGAGGGTGATTAAAAAAATTTTTAATATGAATAAAAAAAATGCTTGGGAGTGGGGGAGTTGTTAAAATATAATTTTAAAATGAATAATTTTTTTTTTTTGAATTTGAGATGGTGGTGGTGGTGGGAGTGGGAAATTGTTAAAAATAAATTTAAAAAAATTAAAAAAATTTACCCGAAGGGGGGGGGGGTTGGGGTGGTGTTGGGGGGGGTGAGAATAGTAAAAAATAATTTTAATATAATTTTTTTAGGGAGAGTGATCGGGAAGTTTTATAAAAGTATCATAATGTCCGAGAAGTTCCTTCACCATGTTGTATTATAGATGCATTATTATATTCACATATGAGTGAATATAATAATATTGCATGCAGTATTATATATTACTGCATAAGAACTTCCAGGTCATTTCGATTTAATGAGAAACTTGAGGAAAAGTGATTTGTTCCAAAATGAACTTTCGGGTCAAATTCCCTTTTTTATGAGGGGATGGGGTAGGGGGTGATTGATTTGGGGTGGGTAACGTAGGAGGTGTATGGAAAGTTAGGGGTGTGTGTGTGTGAGGGTGTTACCATTTTTCGAAAAATATTTTACTTAGAAAAAATTCTTAAGTTATTTTACTTAGAAAAGTGGTGAAAATATTTTCTGAAAAATATTTTCTTCATTTTCCGATGCTTACCAAACACCGAAAAAAGAGTAAAACATTTTTTCGAAAAATATTTTCCCCCAAACAAACGGAGCCTAGGTGTCAATTTTTAACCGCATTTATCTTAGAGGTGAGAGAAGTATCCAAATAAAGATGTTATTCATCAATAAATTTTTTCACTATTTTTGGGATAATAAATATGAATATAGAGTATAATAATTAAAAATGCTAAAAAATAACATAATTAAAATTGTAATTTAAGGGTGTAAGTGGTTCGGTTCAAAATGCAATTTGAAACTGAACCGAACCGAACCATGCGGTTTGATTTATTTTTCAAGTATGAATGGTTCGGTTCGATTTCAAATTTTGGCAAACCACATGATTCGATTTGGTTTGTGGTCTGACCCTCTCAGACCCAATCAAACCGAAATGAACCAAACTAAACCGTGGTTTGAAATCGAACCACCAAATCAAACCACATTACATAAACTAAGCATAACCCCCGTTTTATATCTTATTTAATATTTTCATATACTCCCTCCGTCCCATTACAAGCCACAAACTTTCCTTTTTGGTCGTCCCATTACAAACCACAAACTTCCTAAAATGGAAAGGAATCTTTACTATTCCCTCCACTCATTTTCTCTCCTACATTATTTTAATACTCACAACACCATTATAATTCACTATTCCCTCCACTCATTCTCTCTCCTATTTTACTTTTACACTCACAACATTTATATCATTATTTTTTTCCTTATTCTACGCGTCTACAGTAATTTTCCTTTTACTAATGGGACGGAGGGAGTATTTATTAAAATTTACTGTTAGATCAATAAAAAAACTTACATTACATAGACTAATCCTAACCTCCGTTGTGTATCTTATTTAATATTAATTTATTATTTGTTATCGTCATTGCGATAAATAAATAAATAATATTCTTTCTGCGATTTAAGATTGTAAAGTGTTTTTCTTCCTTCGGCCTCTTTCTTACTTGTGTCTCTCTCTTCCTCTAACTTTTTTATTAACGCCCGCATTTTTCGCTATTCCTCCGAGATCACAGAAAATTTAAACAATATAAAAATATGTTTCGGTCTGAATCGTGGTTTGAACCGTAGTCCAAATCATGGTTTGATCCACGGTTTGGACCGCATTATTGAACCGCGGTTTGAATCAAACCGAACCAAAAGATAGCAGTTTGGTTTAGTTCGATTTGAATTTTTTCATGGTTCGATTCAATTTAAAATTTTCTCAAACCGATGACTAGTGGTTCATTTCGTAAATTCCCCCAAATCGAATCAAACCGAACAATTTAAACCCCTATTGTAATTTAAGCTAAATATGAGAGTTGAAAATATCGAAAGAAGCTTTTTTATATTTATTGTTTTAGCACTTTTTTGAGATAGGCCATTGCCAACTCACCAAAAAAAAAAAGGAGAAAAAAAATACTCCTTCCGTCTCTAAATGTTTGTCCCATTTTTTTTTTTTTTTGTCCCAAAAAGTTAGTCTCATTTCCAAAATTAAAGCTTCAAAATCACTAAATTTTCAAAACTTGTAACATTTAGGGACGGAGTATTACATAACGGCGGTGTATATTATCAATAATTTTCAAAGCGTTCGTTAGGGGTGAGCAAAAAAAAACCGTTAACACCGTTAACACCATTAACATCGAAAAACCGAATCCGATAAAACCGAAACTGAGCCATTTGGTTTGGTTTAGGTTTTAAAAGTTTAGAAACCGAAATTTTCGGTTTGGTTTAGGTTTTAAAAGTTTAAAAATCGATAAGAAACCGAACCGAACCGATAAGCCAAAACTACGTCGTTTGATCTATACTATATACTACTTTCTATATCAAAAAAAAAATATTTTAAAAATGAATATTACTTTCATCCCATAATTAATACTACTTTCTATATCAAAAAAAAATGTTTCCTTTGCCTCAATGAATTTACTTGTCTCAAAAATTAATATTTATTTTCTGACACGAAGACACGAACATTATAAACATAAATTTTTACAAAATAATACTACTTCGGGCAAAAAAATAAATTAATATATTCGTCTCAAGGAATAATTTATAAAATATTACTTAATATGTTTAAAAAATTAATGTCAAATTTTGAAACGAAGGAAATAACATTACAAACATTAATTTATATTTAAAAAGTAAAATTATGATTATTATTATCATCATTTATAATAAAAAAATATACTTCACACTTAATTAATTTTCACAAAAAAGATATTGAAAAATTAAAAAGAAAAATTAAGAAAGGATAATTAAGAAATTTATATTTAAAAAAGAGTGGTTTCTTTTTTGTGTCCAAATTAAATGAAAATAGTCTCTAATTAAAGAGGAAAAAAAAATTACTCACTCCGTCCCAGACCAAGGGTGTATGGGGTGGATTTCACGCTTCTTAAGAATTTTTTTAAAAAAATGAATAAAAGTTAAATGTGGGATAGAGAATAGTAGTTAATGATTGTTTTTTTGTAAATATGTTAACTTTATAAGGGTATAATGAATAATTTTTTTGTAATATGGGATAGGAAATAGTAGTTAATGATTGATTTTTTAATATTCACTTTTGGTGGAAGATTATTTTATATGCTTTCCTTGAACAAATAACTAGAAAATTCTTTCAGTGGAAGATTATTTTATATGCTTTCCTTATCCTAGTAGGTTTTCAGTTAATTTGCACTTTTTTGGGCAATCTTTTATCTTATCTGCATATTATATACTACTCTTTGCTCTTACAAATGAGAACCATCTCTTTCTTTTCTTCTTTTTTAATTTTAAAAATCTGTCTTTGCAAAGTAATTTGTGAGCATAATAATCCTAGAAATGTTTATCAATAATTAATTATGTGTAAAATGAACTCTTAGTAATAACCCAACGTATTAGGTTTCTTACTCAAGGATAATTATTGTGGTTCAAGGTAAATCTCAAATGTATAACCTAATGATAAAACTGTACCTTAGTAGCTGATTGAATCTGATTAAACTTAAGGAAAGCATATAAAATAATCTTCCACTGAAAGAATTTTCTAGAAAATTCTTGATGCCCAAACAAGGCCCATTAAAGTCCAACAATCCATTAAGACACCAAACCAAATCGATATCACACCGAAATCGAATACACCGAACCATTAAGAAACCGAAGTTAATGGTTTCGATTTACATAAAACCGATGGTTATTGGTTTGGTGTCGGTTTTATCCTAAAACCGATCCAAACCGATCCGTGCTCACCCCTAGCGTTCGTAAAAATAACCAAAATTAAAGCTTCAAAATTATTAAATTAAAATGTTTGAAAAGTTAAATGGGACAAACATTTGGGACGGAGGGAGTAATAATTAACTATTTCAATAATCTCATAAATCTTCAATTCTTGCCCTCTTGACAAATTTCCAGCCCCACTCTGCAACTATGTCCACTACAGGACAAACTTTAAATCACAACCGTCCATGGCCACCACACCACTCCTTTCTCCACCACAAAAACTCACTCCGAGCCGATCTCCCCCAACGGAACCGGACAAATTCCGGTAACCATAGCGTAACGCCGTACAATTCCGATAACAATAAATTTTATCACGGCAAGTATTCAGACGAACTACCACTGCTCTCTTGCCGCCGTCCTTTAGCATCTCCAACCTCAACCGTTACTTCACCGGCTGATCCGGATGGAAATTCGCCGCACTTCTTACACCTCGTAGCTACTAATATCTGCCGGCAAGACGGACACGATGAGTGTGAGCCGAGCCACAAGTCAATGCATCCGACGTGAAAACGGTGACCGCACTGCGGCAAAACTCGGATCTCATCGCCGGTAACGTACTCCGCCAAACAGATTGCGCAGTCTCCGACGAGCTTCCCGTCGTAAGTGTAACTCGGTATTGCCTCGACGAACTTCTTTTTCAAGCCTTTATTCGCCGACGGCTGGTTCGATGAGCGCCCACCGCCGGTGGCGACGCCACGACGTAGCCAAGCGCAACGAGCTACAGCAATTAGGCCTACGACGCAAATTAGTGCGCAGAGAAGTGCAGCGAGGACAACTACGAAGTCTGACTCAACGTTGACGGCTTCCGGTGGCTGTGCTGCCGTCTCCGATGAATTGACGGCGGTGAATATTCTGTAATCACGAGTCATGATTTCATCAAATATGTATAGAGAAGAGAGAAAAATAAATTAGGAGAGATCAAAGAGGGGTATTTAAAGTGTTGGTTGAATGAAGAGTATTCAAGTGTTCCTCCTCAGGCTGAAGAAATTGTGGGATTTATATAGGATTTCGATTTGCTACAGTAATACGTTTGACTCTGCTCATATAATAATTAAACAAACAAATACTCCCTCCGTCCCACTATACTTTACTTGACACTTCTTTCCATTTTGGACCGTCTCACTATACTTGACACCTTCAAAAAATAATCAAGTTTTTATATTTTTATATTCACTATACCCCACCACTCATTCTCTCTCTTCATTTTCCACCACTCAATTTATTCAACCAACACTACTATTTACCCACTCATTCTCTCTCTTCATTTTCTACCACATATTTTTTTTATTTTATTCTTTTTCCTTAGTTTTTGAACCCACCCCTTGGGTGTCAACTATAGTGGGACGGAGGGAGTATAAACAATCTACTACAATTTAATGCAAAATGTTTTTTTATCAGGGATGTGAAAGAAAATCAGAAAAAACTGAAAATCGAACCAAAACCAAAAAGACCGAATCGAAAATATCGAAATTGAGGTTACATACTGAACGAAATAAAAGTGGCGGGACAGACCCAACGTATAAAGTCCAACATTTCAAGCATTACAAAGACACAGTTATTAAATGGGTCAACCCAATTGCTGCAACTCCAACGGCCCACAACAAAGATCAGTCGACCAATCTTATTGTTCGACCATCTTTGATACCGACCTAGCTTCGTCCGACATACGATCATCTATTTGTTCAATTCATGCCAAGCCGAGGCAAGAAGTCAAGTCGACCTCGAATACTCAGGCGACATCGACCTACAAACACGTGCAACTACCTACGACTCACTCTATAACCATCTCCTACAATCACGGAGAGCGTTATGCCTACATTATCTCTACTATTTAAGGGATTCCTATCAATCATAAGACACCATTATATATACCAGACTACATCCAAGGTAAAAAGATAATGTCATCTTGGCTATTTTGAGATTACGTCATTTTCATAAAGTTTATATTATCATATAACTCGACATCTTATCATCACACCGGAGGGTATTAGCCGGAGACCACCCCGGTAAGTCGTTTGTTCGTGTTTTCATGTCCTACTAGCTGGAGATCAACCTATTGCTTGACTAAGGCTGATCTGGATCGTTTCCTGTGTCATCAGTTTGGTTCCATTGCCGGGAAACGAGAACAATAGACCTTGAAACCTTGCATAATCACAAACATGTTATCAGACGGACATACTGCTACTGCCTCTAGTGAACCAATCCATGAGAACATTGGGGGAAATAACCCAGGCACGGATGCAGGTGCTGGGAATCGTACTGCAAACCTACCTCCTCCTCCACCTGGTCATCCCACAAGGAGGCCATCCGCTCCAACAGCGTGGTCGACGGGGTGGGGTTGCAGGATGGGAGGAGGGAAAAGAGGCCCATGCCTAATCAAGGAGTGAGCCAGCAAGCAAAAATGATCCAAACAGGTCGAACAGTTACATGCGATATTGCAGGTTCCTCATCTTCTCACCTTAGTAGGAAGGAGATCTTGCTGGAGCGGGCTAGATTGCTGCAGAGTTTACTTGTGGTACATAATGAGTTGCTCGAGCTACCTGAGTCTCCTATAAAGGATGACAGAAGGTCACAAAGGGTAGCTCCGTCACTCACTTCACATAGGCGTGCTAACGGGGTCCTAGGGCGTCTGAAGAAGAAAGAAGGAGTGAAAGGCCTCCCCCTACCCACATCTCCGTAGACAGGACTGACGACCTAAAAGATAGGCTCAACCAACAGAGAGAGCAAGTAGCTGACTCAGCTCAGAGAAGGCAACTCGAAGCTGACATAGTTCAGCATAGGTCGCCCCATAGGGGGGAGCGATCACTTCACAGGTGGGACAGAAGGGAAAGGACCCCTCCAAGGAAAGAAAGACGGAGGACACTCTCTAGGAGGGAGTGCCACCGTGAGGAGAGGCAAAAGTCCAATTCTATCTCCCACCAAAGAGGCGACCTAGACATTAGGGAGCTTCTCAATCTGAAGAGAAGGTTAGACGATATGGAGGCAGATTGTAAGGCAACTAATGAGAAGGTCGAACGAAATGATTGTACTCTTCGACCTTTAGCCAAGGACATGCTTGACAAAGGTCCACCTACAGGGTTCAAGTTGCAGTGTTAGAAAAGTATTCAGGCACGACCAATGACTTGAATCATATGCAGTACTTTGAGGCCACTATGTGTTTGGTTTCTTTCGAGGATGACGTGCTATGCAAGGCATTAACCAGCACATTCACAGGTGCAACAATGACTTGGTTCCGCGGTCTATCAACTGGCTGCATTACGTCATGGAGTTATATGAGGAAGAAGTTCTTGGAGAGATTCTCTACAGCAAGGGCTCGTAAGAAAACAGTCACCGACCTAAACAACAAGACTCAGGGTAAGACAGAGAGTACCATGAGTTACTTCACCAGTTTCAAGGAGTTGGTCGACCAAATAGAGGAAGACCTCACAGATAGGGAAGTAATCAATTTCTTTAGGAATGGGGTGTCCTCTCCCAATCTGGATTATGAGATCCAGGTTATGAGGGCGACCACGAGGAAGGAGTTTTTTGAAAGGGCCTATGATGTGGCCGTGGCCGAGGAACGAAAAGAAAGAAAGAAGGACAGAGGCTCCAAACATTCTGAGGTTGGTGAGTCAATAAAAGGGGGGCAGGCCAAGAATGATAACAACAAGGGGAAGAATAGAACTAGGGCGACTGAAAGAGTCCATGAAAGTTTCACCCCACTCACGGTTAGTCGGACATAAATCATGAACATGGTCGACCTAGGCCCACCTGCCCCAATGAGCACCCAAAATAAGTTCAGAAGGGATAACGACAGGTACTACGAGTACCACAAGAACACCGGGCACACCACGGGGGAATGCGTGAGCTTGAAAAGGATCATCCAGAAGTGGGTGAACGAAGGAAAGTTGGATAGGTTTGTGAAGGGAGATCGTCATGCTGGAGGAGATCGACCTACAAGGGGAGTACCCGAGCCAAGGCAACCAAAATTGACTCTAGGGGTGATTGCTGAAGAGACAAGCAACACAACGCTCAAGCACAAGATCTTCCAGCTGAGTAAAGCTCCATATGTGCCCCCTAGGAGCTGTGTTCAAGACAAAGTGATTAGTTTCTACCCGTACGAGCTGCCTGCCAGCATGACTGTGAGGGAACAGGTTTTGGTGAACCCAGGGCTCATTGATGACTGTACATCCAGCAGGATTTTGGTTGACACGGGGGCCTGTAAAGACATCCTCTACTACAAACTTTTTAGACATGGGCTTGACAAATGTCAGGTTTTCGCCTTACTCAGGTCGACTAGAGGGCTTCACAAATCATTGAGTTGATGTAAAGGATCTGATAGAGCTGGAGGTGGACACCGGACTACATCCTTTGAGGACAACAACTAAGGTAACATTTATTGTAATTGATGTTATAAATGATTAACATGCTATACTGGGTATACTTGGATAGGTCGCACTAGGAATGGCGCCCTCCATCACCCATAAAAGAGTCAAGTTCCCCACCGTGCTAGGAGTTGGGTACGTTCTAAGCACAACCAGGGAATACCTAGATCACATGCTCCGTTCCAAGAAAAAGAGAGAGTTGGAAATAGACACTCCAGAGGCGACCTATCCCTCACATGACCACGACATGACTAGCCGACACATCCCTCTGAAAACACATAGGTCGGAACAGATACAGTTTTGGTCGACTAGATCATCATTGGCGACCTATGCCTCCATGTCAACCAAAAATCAGGGGCCTCCATCGGGGAAATAACTGCTGAGCTAGATGATATGATCGGGGTAGAAGCTCCATACTTGGGTGCTGAGGAAAGAAAAAGGGTCAGAGAAATAATCATCGAAACCCTACAATTTAGAGATGGCCTAGAGTTAGAGCCAGTGGACGAGCTGGAGGATGTAGAGGCCAACCCATCTCACCCCGAACAAAAAATCAAGATAGGGAGACAGTTGTCACCTGAAGAGAAGGTAGAGATAGTCGACCTATTGAAAGAGAGTACATATATTTTTGCATGGAAGGCAGAGGACATGAGAGGAGTCAAGGAAGAGGTCGATGTGCATCGCCTTGACGTTAACCCCACCATGAAATTCAAGAGCCAAAAGCTAAGGACTTTTGCTAGTGACAAGGAGATAGAGATCAAGCAGGAGGTAAACGAACTCCTTAGTGCAGGTATAATCAAGGAGGGGTCCTACACGACGTGCCTAGCAAATGTGGCGATGGTTAAAAAGGCCAACAGAAAGTGGAGGATGTGTGTCGACTTCACAGGTTTAAATTTGGCTTGCCCGAAGGACAGCTACCCGCATCCTCGAATAGACAATTTGGTCGACTCAATTGCTGGGCACGCAATCCTCAGTTTTCTTGATGCATACTCGGGCTACCATCAAATCAGAATGCACAAAGATGATATTGAGAAAATAGCCTTCCAGGCAGCTAGAGGAGTATATTGCTACACCAAGATGCCATTTCGATTGAAGAATGTTGGTGCTACGTATCAGAGAATGGTCAACAAAGTCTTTACTAGTCATATTGGCTGAAACTTGGAGGCCTACATCGACGGCATGGTCATTAAAACTAAGACTGGTTGTCATGTGGTAGACCTAAGGGAAACGTTCGCCAATATACGAGCAAACGACATGAAGTTGAACCCAAGCAAGTGTGTATTTAGGGTGGCCGCAGGCAAATTTCTGGGCTTCATGGTATCACAGAGGGGTATTGAGGCTAATCCAGAGAAGATAAAGGCCTTGGTGGAGATACAAGAACCTACTCTCATCAGAGAAGTTCAACGATTGAATGGTAGGGTCGCTGATTTGGGCCGCTTCATAGCCAAGTCAGCTGAGAGGTCTCTCCCATTCTTCAAAAATTTGAGGGGAACGAAAAATTTTGAGTGGACGACCGAATGTTCCTCATTGTCCAACAGCTCAAGGAATACCTCGCCTCCCCACTATTGCTTAGTAGCCCAATTCAAGGAGAGAGTTTGTACATTTACCTATCAGCTGGAGATCGAGTAGTGGCTGCAGTTCTAGTCAGAGAGGAAAAGGGCATTCAAAAACCAGTTTATTACGTGAGCAAGGCTTTGTTCGACATAGAGGGGAGGTACTTCAATGATGAGAAGGTAGCCGATGCCTTAGTCGTAGCAGCTAGAAAACTACGAGCTTACTTCTCTGCTCACCCCATTGTTGTACTGACTAATGCTCCGTTGAGGAAGATATTACATAAGCCCGAAAGCTTAGGTCGACTGCTAAATTGGTCTATAGAGTCGACGAAGTTTGACATCGAGTATAGGCCTCCAAAAGATTAACAAGCTCAACCTTTGGCTGACTTCTTGGTCGTGCTTACGTTCACCAAGGAAGACAATACAGAGACCGCCCCATAAAAGAGTTTGAAGGGGAAAGAGCAATCGAGCCAACAGACAGTGAGTTTGCCTGATGATTGCTGGAAGGTTTACTCGGATGGATCCGCTACAAATAATGTTAGTGGAGCTGGGAATGTATTGATCGAACCAGAGACTAGTAGAGCTGTTGATGAAAACGTTTTAAAATTCAAGTTTCAAGCCTCCAACAACCAGGCAGAGTACGAGGCCTTGATCGCAGCATTTAAGTATGCTAGATGCTTTGGGGCGACCAAAATCATAGCCTATTGTGACTCCCAATTGATTTTGCATCAAGTTAAGGGAGAGTATGAAGTGATCAATCCTATTCTGATCAATTATTGCGAGCTAGTGAAAAAGTTGGTCCAAGATTTGGAGTTTTGGGAGATACAGAGGGTAAGCCGTAAAAAAACGAGTTGGCCAACCTACTTTCCAAGTTAGCCACTTCAGATGAGCAGTGTGGACAACCAATCTCATACTTAGAGCATCCGGCATACGAAAGAGTGTAGGTTCTATGCTCGGTCTACGGCTCTAAGTGTTGGATTGATGAGATGAAAGCCTAGATTGAAACATGCGATCTACCAGTTGACGAACAGAAAGCTAGAATGATAAGGAAGAAATTCCCTAGGTTCAATATACATGGGGAGGCATTGTTCAGAAGGTTTTTCGTCAAGCCATTATTAAGGTGTGTTCATCCTATGGAGGTTCCTCAACTCTTGTTCGAGGTATACAGTGGAATATGTGGTGGACACTCAGGGGCAAGAACTTTAGCAGATAAGATACTCACTTTAGGGTACTACTGGCCTCATCTAAGGGAAAACGCTCGTGAGTTTGTGCAAAAAAGTGATAAGTGCTAAAGATATGCCGACCTACCAAGGCTCCCAACAACCGAACAAACACCTGTATTTCCAGCTTGGCCGTTCGACATATGGGGGTAGATTTGATTGAACCCTTCCCACTCACCCATAGAAATTGCAAGTATGTGATCGTTGCTATAGATTAATTTACCAAATGGATTGAGGCCAAACCCTTGGCAAAGATAACGGAGGAGAACGCCATCACCTTCATCCATGATTACATCTGGTGTCGCTTTGGAGTGCCACACTAAATTGTTTCAGACAATGGCCTACAATTTTCAACCGCTTTGTGAAACAGAGATGAAAAGATTGGGAGTAAAACACTGGAAGTCGTCAGTCGCTTATCCTCAAGGCAACGGTCAAGCAGAGGCGTCGAACAAGTTAGTATTGACAGCACTGAGTAAGGGCCTAATTGGTCGAGCTGGCAAATGGTTGGATGAACTACTCCTTTCTCTTTGGGCAGTTCGCATAACCACCCGGGGGCCCACTGGGGAAACCCCATTTTCTCTTACATTTGGGTCGGAGGCTATGGCACCTGCAGAGCTACGAAATCATTTGGCAAGGGTAGCTTTGTGTTTAGGTCAAATTCAAGCAATTCAACTTTCAAAGGAAAAAATGGGGCACAATGGAATATGACAATGTAAATTCAAGATGTCGATAAGAGATTTAACGAGAAAAGCCCTTGAACAACTTGTTCGCCGGCATAAAACCTCGGAAAGGTGAAATATTATTAGTCTTGTGATGGTAGGGAGTGAATGAATAGTACAAAGTAAGTTGCTCCAAAAACTAATGTGTGTGTGTGTATACATGTGTTCGTTTATTTAAATATAAATGATGATAATGGTATCAACTGATTAAATGCAATCCCTCCTCATACGCCTAGAATCTCGCAGGAGGTTACTGATGTCGTCTACATATCAGTTGCTGAGTAAATGTTGTTGAAGACGTTATTTGACTTGGTCCATCAAGCTTGCAAAACGGTTCCAATAATGTCGCCTTCCAGTCATCGTGAACGAAACGTATAGTCTATCAAGCTGTACTGCTAAGATATTACCACAAGATGATGTCTCAGGATGTAACATGCTGCTGTAGTTTTTTAACCCCGAACAATTGCCCCTAAATTTTTGGAATATCTCAAATGTATAAATTTGAATTTCAAAAAGTCTATCTCTAACCGCCTGGTTGCTGATCTTGGAAGGCGATATGTTCTGCTTGGTTCACGGATGGTGCAAGGCTTAAATTGAGGTAAGGATTAGCATAGAATCCGCCAAAGAAGATAAATATTCTATATATATGGGATGAGGATGTTGAACACTTTATCAAATAATCAAGAAAGACAAAATGTCATTTGGTAAGTCTTCCTTAATATTACCTCTGAACTTCTTGTATACATCAGAATGTTTACCATCGTCTTTTCAGTTGTTCGTTCAAAGCCCAGGTTTGCTGCGAAAGCTTTGGTTTCCAAATACAAAGGAAGAACCAGTGAAGACATGCTTCCTGCACCTAGGTTGGAACTTGGGAATACTTCAGGAATAAAGAGAAAGAGACAGGGGAAGAAAGACGTAGAAGAGGCAGGCTCCAATGAAGATGTGTTAGAGACTAAGGTATAGTACTTCTTTCCCTTTCATCTTTATATCTTGTTTTTGATAAAAATATTTTGATTCTAGGCAATAACTGCGGTTAAGATGATGGTCAATGAAATTAAATGGTGGAAGGATAAAGCTGTATCTTCAACTATGGAGAAAAAAGAATATTAGGCGGACCTAAAAGTGGCTTTTGATATGTTGAAAACAAAGGAAGAAGAGATGGAAGAGATGAGAAAGAAACATGTTCAAGAGATGAAAAACCTACGAGATGAACTAGTGGTTGAAGCTGCTAAATCCGTTTTTGACTCCAGAATTGAGATGATCAAAGAGTATCAAGCGGGACAACACTCATCTTGGAATTTGGAGGAGGAATTGGTTGCTTTGAGAAGGATTGTTCGTGAAAGGCCTTATGAAATGGCTTTTGGGAATGAGGATAGGTTGGAGCGGGTTGGTGAGACTCAGGAAGGAAAGAGGATGGATAAGGGCAAGGATGTCGTGCTCGATTGAAGGAACCCTTCTTTTCTTCCCATAATTGTTCTGGTCATCTTCAATAAAACTTTTATGATTTTAGAAATAACAATAAATGGAAAAGACGTTTTATCTTTTCATCCTTATGTTCGTTTTGGCAACATGTTAATGTCACTACCCATGATTCGATTTTAGGTCCATAACCTTAACTAAAGGCAAGAAGGTAATCAACATGTACTTGACACATTGGCCCACCTACACCTTAGCTAAAATATGAAAAACGTGCGTCCCGGGCGAAGGTGTAGATAACCTTAACAACTTGAGAAGAATGTAAATTCTTTAAACCTTTTTGAGGGGTGAAACCCTTTGAAAAAAAAGTATTTACGTAAATAAATTTAAAACTGACTCGATAAGCAATAATGTATTACTTAGTAAATTACCAGTTTATAACGGGTTAGAATACTCGTCATCCTCTTCGTTTAGACAGGTTGTCGGAATCATCTCATCTTGCAAAACAGAAACAGGTTAGGGTGGGTGTTAGCTTAGCTAACACCCCTCCGATGCTTAAGTCAGTAAAAGATTGAAACATGTAAATCAAATTGAAATAACATAAAAGTAAAGTTAATTGAATCATACCTAATCGTTGGAACAAAAATTGGCGAGTTGGTCACTTACATGAAGTACAACTTGAGGTGAACAGCATTCCAGTTCCTCGGGATTCGTACCCCATCCAAGGTTGAGAGACTGTATGCTCCTTTTCCAGCCTCTGCGTCAATTAGGTAAGGTCCTTCCCAATTAGCTACAAATTTTCCTGCATTTAGTTCCTTGGTGTTCTGAAAGACTTTCCTCAGGACCATGTCCCCAACTTGGAACCTCCTGATGCGGACATTCTTGTTGTAGGACTTAGCTATTCTTTGTTGGTAAGCTGCCATCCTGACTTTAGCCATATCTCTTAGCTCATCAATAGTGTTTAGATCATCTGCTAGGATAAGTTGATTATCCCTTATAGATGATAGATCATATCTGGTTGTGGGGAGTGAAAATTCCACAGGGAGGACAACTTCGGTCCCAAACACTAAGGAATATGGCATTTGCCCAGTAGCCCCTTTCAGAGTGGTTTCGTCAGCCCAAAGTACCAAGGGTAACTCTTCAACCCATCTTGCCTTCTTTTGATCAAGTCTTTTCTTCAGGTTGTTCATTATCAGCTTGTTACTAGATTTAGCCTGTCCATTGGCTTGAGGATGCACTGGTGTAGACATTATCAGTTTGATTTCCCATCTCATGCAGAAGTCTTGCGTCTTCTTGCTAATAAATTGAGAGCCATTGTCGCATATACTTTCGGATGGGACCCCGAATCTGCTGATGATGTTCCTTTTGATGAAAGATATTACTTTCCTATCCCTGATTTGTACGTAGGATTCAACTTTAATCCATTTGGTGAAGTAATCTGTCATAGCCAACATGAATACTTTGCCCCCAGGTGCCCTAGGTAGCTTCCCCACTATGTCCATTCCCCATTGCATGAAGGGCCAAGGTGACAAGATGGGATGCATTGGTTCGGCTGGCTGATGCAAGATGTTGATGTGCCTCTGACATGCATCACACTTTTGTACATATTTACTCGCATCTTGCCGCATGGTGGGCCAGTAATATCCTGTTCGCAATTCCTTCGAGGATAATGATTTGCCCCCAGCGTGATTTCCACAGTCACCATCATGTAATTCTCTCAGTACTTCTTCAGCTTGGTCCGGTTCTAAGCACCTCAGGTACATACCTGAGAAGGACTTTCTAAACAAAACGTTATTAATCAAAATGAATCATGATACCTTTATCCTAAAAGACCTCGGATTTTTTATGTCAACTGGGATTGTGCCGCTTTGCAGGTACTGGATTATGGGTAACGTCCAGGAGGTGGAGCTGTTGATAGGCATGATCATGGCATCGTGTCGTTCATTGAATTGGTATGTTTCAATTTGATCAATGGCAGGATGCAAGATATGGATGATAGGGATTTTATTATTCAACATGCTCCTGCAACTTGAACCTAAATTGGCCAAGGCATCTGCTTCAGTATTCTCTTCTCGTGGGATTTGTTCAAAGACTAAGTTTTCAAATTGTCCAGCTAGCAACTTAACATATTGGAGATAACTTGTCATTTTAACCTGCTTAGTTGTATAAGATCCATTGAAGTGGTTAACTAATAACAGGGAATCAGTAAATACGTTAATATCTTTAACATTTAAATTCAAGGCAATAATTAATCCCTTAATGAGGGCCTCATACTCAGCCTCATTATTCGTAGCTTTGAACTCGCAAGCCACAGCCTGGGGAATGAGATCTCCTTGAGGGGATTTTAAGACAATTCCTAAACCTGTGCCCCTAGCATTCGAAGCTCCATCTGTGTACAATGTCCAATATCTAGGAGACCCAAGTCCTTCAAGTTGCTGGACTTCGAGTTCAACTTCAGGCTGCAAGCTGGGACTGAAATCGACCACAAAGTCTGCCAAAGCCTGCGACTTGATGGCAGTCCTTGCTTCATATTGTATATCATAAGTACTAAGTTGTACTGACCATTTAGCCATCCTACCTGACATCTCAGGTTTTCTCATCACGCTTCTGATAGGATAGTTAGTCTTGACAATAATAACATGAGATTCAAAGTAATGGTGTAGTTTTACGGAAGCAGTAATTAAAGCGAGTATTAATTTTTCAAGATGAGAATACCTGGTTTCGGCATCAAGTAGGGACTTACTTACGTAATAAACGGGATGTTGGACACCTTCTTGTTCTCTGGCCAATACGGCGCTAACCGAGGTCTCAGAAACTGTGAGGTAGAGGAACAACGGTTCTTCTGGTTCAGGCTTGGACAATAATGGCGGGGTTGTAAGGTATTCTTTAAGTTGGAGGAAAGCTGCTTCATGCTCGCTGGTCCATTGGAACAACTTGTTTTTTCGAAGCACCTCATAGAACAACCTGCATTTTTCAGAAGACTTGGAGATGAACCGATTGAGGGCTTCTACTCTGCCTGTAAGCCGCTGCACATCCTTAACAATTCTGGGTGATTCCAAGTTGATTATATCTTTGATCTGCTCGAGACTTGCTTCAATGCCTCTTTTAGTCACCATATAGCCAAGGAATTTGCCAGCCTTCATTCCGAAGTGACACTTTGATGGGTTGAGCTTCATGTTGAAAGCTTCTAGGATGTCAAATGCCTCTCTGAGATGTTCAACATGATCTTCCATGCGTTTTGATTTTACTACCATGTCGTCGATGTAGACTTCCATAGCTTTCTCAAGTTGATCCTTGATCATCTTGTTCACCTACCTCTGGTAAGTTGCACCTGCATTTTTCAGTCCGATAGGCATAGCGATGTAACAATATATACCTTTGGGAGTGATAAAGGCAGTGTCTTCTTGATCTGCTGGTTCCATCTGGATTTGTTGGTAACCTGAGGAGGCGTCCATGAAGGTCAGGATGTCGTGACCAGCCGTCGCGTCTACCAAAGAGTCAATATGAGGCAAAGGGAAGGGATCCTTTGGACAGGTTTTGTTGAGGTCCGTGAAATCCACACATACTCGCCATTTGACATTCTTCTTTTCTACGACTACTACATTGGCCAACCATCTTGGGTAGTCAACCTCTCTAATCATTTTGGCTTTTAGCAATCGTGCAACTTCCTCCTTTATAATTTGGTTACGCTCATGTGCGAACTTCCTTCTCTTCTGGTGAATGGGTTTGATGTTGGGATCAACGTTCAACTTGTGAGTGATGATATCCTTGCTAATCCCGGTCATGTCTTCATGCTTCCAAGCAAAACAACTGGCTCTGGCTTTCAAGAACTCTATTATGCTATCTTCTATTTCGTGAGGGATATCATCCCCCAGTAACACCTTGACATCGGGATTGGAGGGATCAAGCTGAATTTCTTTAACGTCGCTCTCCGCAACTTTCAAGATATCCCGCGCCTTTTTCTTTAATTGTTATGCCTGCCTGGGGACGCTGGTTGCCTTCATGGATATCTTGTAACATTCTTTTGCCGTATGTGGTCGCCCTTCACCTTGACTACTCCCCAACGAGTGGGCAACTTGATACATTGGTGGTAAGTTGAAGGAATTGCCTTCATGTTGTGAATCCAGGCCCTTCCCAAAATGATGTTGTAAGATGACTTGCATTCGATAACGCAGAATTTCTCCATGGAGTTTGCCCCTTCCACGTAAATGGGCAATTTGATGTCTCTGTAAGCATGCTTAACCTCTCCACTGAACCCAACTAGAACAGAAGAGCTTCTGGTAACATGTTCAAGCGGGATATCCATACTTGCTAAACTGTCAGTGGTTACTATGTTGACGGAGCTTCCATTATCAATCAAGATGCGCTTCACCAAACAATTGGCCACTTGCAGAGTAACAACAAGTGCATCGTGATGGGGGTCCAAAATGTCACCCTTGTCGTCTTCGTTGAATGTGATTTCCTGAACATTCTTCTTCACTGCCGGCCTAGTTGGTAAGTTCAACCTGTCTTCCTTAGATTCTGAAGCATGGTGTTTGGCAGCGGAGTAGGAAGTACGACATATGTCTGATCCTCCACTAATCATATTGAACACTTTGGTTGGGACTGGAGGATTTGGCGAGTTCTCTGCCTGTGGCTCCTGATTGTCATTCCGTCCACGCCATTTGCCCAATAGTTCTTTGAGGAAACCCTTAGACAAGAGGTGGCTAATTTCCTTCCTTAGGGCAATGCAATTCTCAGTAGTATGCCCAAAATCTTCGTGGTAGGCACACTATTTGGATTTGTCTTTCCAACCAGAGAGTTTGTCAGACTTTTTGGCCCATCTTGCCTTCTCACCCAGGTTGTCCAAGGTGTGTATGAGTCCTGCAATGTCAATAGAGAAACAGTAGTCATCTATTTTAGGGTAAGGTAATTCATCTTCGTTAGTATTATCAATAACGACATTAATACTAGAGTGATCAGGTTTAGAGTAGGGTTTGCCCCTATTAGATTTGGGATGGGACGTTTCCATCTCGCCGCCCGAATGTTTGGGAGTAACAGTCATTTTAGCTGCTTTCTCTTGCATCAACTTGTCTTCTTCCAGCCTAATGAATTTTATGGCTCTCGTCCTGACTTCTTCGAGTCTCCTGCAAGGAGTCATTACTAATTCCTCATAATAGGGGGAATCTTTCTTGAGTCCCATCCTGAAGGCTTCTGTTGCAGTAGACATATCCATGTTGGGGATGTCGACAACTTCTTTGTTAAACCTGCTCAGGTAGTCCGTCAAAGATTCATCAGGCTGTTGGACGATCCTGTATAAATCGCTAGTTAGTTTTTAGAAGACTCTATTGCAAGAAAATTGATTAGTAAACATATTAATGAGTTGAGCGTAGGATCCAATAGAGCCTAGGGGCTGGTTGATGATCCAACGCAGGGCTGCCCCAGTCAAGGTGGAACCAAATCCCCTACAAAGGCAGGCTTCCTTGAATTGCAAGGGGATATGAATCACATCCATCTTCGCCTGGTACAAGGCGATGTGTTCCAGAGGATCGGTTGTCCCATCATACTGCTTCATGTGTGGAACAGTGAACTTTTTTGGTATCACCATATTGGCAATAGCAGGACTAAAACGCGACTCATTATAGCATGTCGGGGAGGCTTGGTGGTATGTTAGGGTTATCCCCGACACGTTCATCACCATTTCCCTTAACTCTTGTAACTGCCGGTTCATTGTATTTCCTGCATCAGGGTTAGCAGCAGCATAAAATTATTAAAATCATATTGAGGGTTAACACTCCCTGTTGGCCTAGGAGGAATGGGTGTTACACAAGTTGTTGCAGTGGATTGGCCAGCTTCAGGATTGGTGATCACACTATCAGTGGAGGCACTGATCATTGGTATGAACCCTACGTTATCAGTCAGTATCCCTGTATCCTTGTCGAAGGTGAGCCTCCTAGGTTGGATTGGGGAGAACATGTTGGAGCCCACAGCGGGGTTTATACCTTGGAACGCTCCATGATGCGCATAAGGGTGTGATCCGGACGTCCCAGATTGTAGGGCAGATACTTCACGTTGTAACCTTGTAAATTGTTTATAAGCATGTTGGAAGTATCGGTTTGCAGCATCACCTGGCACCTTAGTTCGGCCATGGTATCTGTTAAGCTGGACAAAACATCCGCTGGAATCACTTGCGTAGGTGCCCCAGAGGATCCCCCCTGACCTTGATCTATACTGGTAGAAGCACCAACATTTTGGCCTGAGGTGACTGTTCCGGCGGTGGCTCCTACTGAGGTTACTGTCGATGACATTCCGGTAGACATCTTAAGTATCTTTAATCAATCAAAGACCAAGGTTCCCATAGACGGCTGTGAATGTGTGCCCAAAAGAGATCGCGACGTTTTTATCTTTTTTTTTTTGAAATCGCTTTCTCATGTAAGGGGTCACCGCCTCACATCGGTTTGAAGAGATCCGGTTTAAATTGAAAAATGGAGTCGCCATGCCATTTTGATTTCCTCAAAACTTTGAAAAAAAAAGATTAGGGTCCGGAGGTTAAGTTACTCCTTGGGAAGAACGTTTGGCGTTCACCCAAGGAGCCTTGCCGAAGCAAATCTTCGAAGATCCAATTTTCGTGCTTGCTTTTGTGCTTTCGTCTGTGAGATGTGGTTTTGATAAAGGAGGGAATGTGCCAAGTTGTCTTCCGGACGTATAAACCATGAGTTGGTTATCGCTCGGGATTCCTTGGATTTTGATATGTTCGGGACTTTGATCCCGTTCTCATCTTGGACTTACGACCATCATTAAGTGACCTTGGGTCATATGTGATCGAAATAGGGACACTTCTTTTTATAGTCCAAGAATGAGACTCTTTAGAAAGGAAGGACCTTTGCCCATCAATCCTACATCTTGAGACGATGTGAGCTTAGTCGGGACATTTATGCTCGTCTCAAGCGATGATCGGAGATGTAGGGGCCCAAGTTCTTCCATTTCTAAAAGGGACTTCGACTATGTCATCTTTATGTGGAGGAAACGATATAAAGATGAGACCTTTACACCGCTACGCCCCAAGAGATGCTTCAAGTACCAAAAGGGACTAAGGGGAGGGGTATAAAGATTGGATCTTTATACTCATCCTATGCCTTTTTGTGCCTTAGGAAGGTCACTAGGCAATCCTTGGAGAGTGATCCAACCATGAGGGACATGGGGGAGTTACGTTTGAAAGTAAAGATGACATTTTTATGAAAACAAGTGTAATGAACACTATGAAAACTAAGACTAGGAATGTAAAGGGAAGACCTTTGAGGCTTTCCTATGTCCTTTAAGAACCTTTTAGGTGGACAATCCTTGGAAGCAAGGTCAATAGGGAGGGGATGACGTTTATGATAATAAAGATGACATTTTTAATGTAAAGATGACATTTTTATATGATAAAGATGACATTTTTCACATCATCATGTGAGGGATCCACCCTAGAACAAGCCATTTGTGGTCTTATTGTTCATCCTTGGGATGGATTCTCCATGAATCCTATGTGATAGGGGAAAAGGGGATATGATGATCTACATGGTAAAGATATGATCTTTATGACAATAAATCACATATAATAGCAATAAATGGCAATATGACAAGAAAATAAGCAATATAACAAGATGAAAAGTATATTTCAAAGAGAAAAGGAGGAGAGGTTACCAATGGTGGTGTTCCTCTATCTCCCTTGAAGTTTTTCCTAAGGAAGGAGTGATTTTAGATGAGTTTTGGAGAGGAGGGAGGTGATTTTGAGAGGGTTTTGGTCTCTGGAAACTCGTGATTTGAATTTGGCAGAGTAACAGTGCCCAAAAATCGTATATCAAATGAATAGAGGAGGCCTCTATTTATAGGCAGTTTTGTGCTTCCTAATGAAGGTGCGGCATTAACTATTGGCAAAAGAAGCCGTGCGGTCTTATCCTTTAATGACTCAGCCTGTTTCTAGAATCATGCAAGGTGGCATTCTAGAATGCCTTTCCAACGAGGGACTACGTGGAATTTTAATTCCTAGCAAGTCCTTTGCCCCTTGGAAGGTTTGGGAAAGTTCTAGAATTGCCCCTGAACTTTAGGAAAGTCCGGGAAATTGCCGGGAAACTTAACCGGAAGGCATGAGCCATATTTGGATACTTACAGAAGCCCCTCGGCAACGTCACTTGCAGGGCGAGTGGGGTTGTCAATAAAAAAGGATCCAATCCGGCGAACTGCCGAGATGGATTAGGTGACCAAGGTGGTCGAGTGGCTGAACCTTTGGAAGGCTACCTACGTATCCCAAATAGGGATCAAGCCAGATCGTAGTTCGTAAAAGATCCGCTGGGGAAAGGGGTGTCATATATGACGAATTGGCTGAACGTAAGTAGGCTACCTACGTATCCCAGAGGAATCAAGCCATGATCCTAGTTTAGGATCCACTGGGGAACGGCGAAGAGAAACTGGTCTCTTGCTAGAGAGATGGAAGGAAAGTGACCTAGGAGGTCAAATGGCTGATCCTACTGGGGATATACCAGATGAAGGGAGTGATCAATGTGATCGGATAGCTGGACCTCTATGAAAGGCTCATGCATCATTGAGGAGTAACGAATGAAAAGGGTGACCAATGTGGTCGGATGGCTGAACCTTTATGAAAGGCTACCTACGTATCCCGGAGGAATCAAGCCTTGGTCGTAGTTCAAGACTCACTAGATAGTTAGGAACGTGACTAGGATCCTTGAGATTTTGATGATTAATGGAGGAGTCACCTGGTTGACAATTAATGGAGGTTGTCACCTGATTTGACAATTAATGGAGGTTGTCACCTGATTTGACAATTAATGGAGGTTGTCACCTGATTTGACAATTAATGGAGGTTATCACCTGATTGACAATTAATGGAGGTTGTCACCTGAAGAAACTAAAGCTTACATCGCTATCGAGGAGATAGAGGTAGCTAAAGTTGGAAAAACTGAAGCGTACTTCACTATCGAGGAGATAGAGGTAGCTAAAGTTGGGAAAACTGAAGCGTATTTCACTATTTAGGAGATAGAGGTAGCTGAAGCTAGGAAAAACTGAAGCGTACTTCACTATCTATGGGATAGAGGTAGCTAAAGTTTGGAAAAACTGAAGCGTACTTCACTATCTATGGGATAGAGGTAGCTAAAGTTTGGAAAAAACTGAAGCGTACTTCACTATCTATGGGATAGAGGTAACTAAAGCTTACCTTTGACAATTCGGAGGATGTCACCTAGCGTTATTCCGTTATAACGGAAGTAACGGAGGCGTCTCAAGAAAATATCATTCTTCTTAGAGATAACGGATATCCTTGGGAAGCAGCGTTACTCTGGTTAGGAAGTAACGGGAATTGTATGCCTAAATGGAAAGTCCAGGGGCAAAAGTGCAAATTTAGTTCAGAGCGGATGAAGCCGCCCGGCAAGAGAAGGGGAAAAAGAAGCCGTCCGGCTTTAAACCTTATTTCACCAGATTAATTTAAACAGAATTTGAAATGGGCAAACAACCATTGCTGCTTGTTTTTGCCGAGGAGAGAAGAGAGAAAAGAGAGAGAAAATTTTGAAATCTTTAATTCCCTAGCTTCTCTAGCTTAAGATGGATAAAGAAGGGAACATTGTGCCTAGGCAAGCGTGGAGAACCTTGTCGGAGGCCGCTAGGAGGAGGAGGAGGGAGTTCGTTCGAACCGAGCGAAAATATGACTTCAACACACCTCCTTTCGAGCTCTATCCCGGCAAAAGGGAGCACAAATCGATGAAACCTCAATCAATTGGGGTATGCATTCTTGATTCGCTTGATTTTGTCAATTTTGATTGAATTTTGATTGATTTAGGGCTTGACCCATTTTTTGGGAATTTTTTGAATTTTTCTTGTGATTTTGTTGATTATTTTGTGAGTTTGATGATTAAACTATGAGGCTATGGACATAAATGAACATGCATGTGCAACTTATTTTGAAAAATATGAGAATGACTCATTTTTTGAAAATAAAGTAAGAAAAATAATGTCTAAAATGTGACGGAGTTCTTGCATGTGCTAGAACTAGGTCAATTTCTGATCATGGATGGGAAATCAAGGTTTTGGACGATGAAAAGGATTCATGCATGCCATCTTGTAAAAATTAAAGCTTATGTGTAAAGAATTTTGTGAAAATTGGACTTTTTGTGCTTGGGAGAGCAATGTGTTCGGGATGATGTGTTTCAAATGATGAAAGACACGTTTTCTAGGCAAAGGATGCTAGAAATCTCTTACGAATGCTTTTCTTTAAAAAATATGTGCACTTTTGAATATATGCATGCTCTTGATATGAAATGAAGGACTGACACATTTTTTGTTGTGTTTTCCTACAGGAGAGAAAGTCGAGGGGACCCCCTGAGGTGGCGGTGAAGTTATGGGATAGGATGCCCAACTTCGAGAAGGATGGGGTGAATCCCAAGCAGCTGGTGATGGCTACCGGGCTTGATTCTTTCATTGATGCTATTGGTAGAGGCATTCACGTGACCTCTAAGAGTAAGGGGCTGGTCCAGGCCCTCTCGGAGTTCTGGTGGGACACCACCCACACCTTTCATCTTGGCTGGGGAGAGATTACGGTGAATCCCGCAGACTTCACTGCTATTATCGGCTTACAGTTCACTGGGAGGCCTGTGACTTTAAGAGATCACATTTCTGCAGCCGATTTTAAAGCTTTAGTAGGGTTTGACATCCGTCCTAAGGGGCTTGGGATGGAGACGAGGTTTGAGGTCGCGGTTCTGGAGTGCATGCAGGGGTTTGCCGCCAATGAGGTAACTGCCCACCAGCTCGCGAGAGCTTTTCTGTGGTTGATGCTGTCAGTCACTATTTTTGCGAACTCTGGGACATTGGCAATGCTTTGCCTTCTTGACTCTTTGGAGAATTTGGATGAGGTTGGGGCGGTCTCTTGGGGCGAGGCCGGATTGGCTGAGCTCTACTTCTCTTTGGATCTGTACAGCCGTAACAAGGCTGCTTCGATGGATTGTTTTTCTTTCGCTCTTGAGGTATTCTCACTTTCTTTTCTATTTTTTACTTTTCTGTCTTGAGATTTTTATGAGAGAAATGACCCTTTTTGTTTTGAACATGCAGGTCTGGTTTTGTGATGTGATCGGGTTCTTTCCTTGGAACCAACAGAGCGATCCGGAGATCTTCCCGGCTATGATTCGCTGGAGGGGAGAGGCTAGAGATAAGTTCACCGGGAAGACCCGAATTACTTTTGATTATAAGATGGTGAGACCGGTCATCAACAGGGATGGTCATGAGGGGGTAGATTTTAATCCTTGGGGGAGGTACCCGGAGGCTTTGATAGGGGATGCCTTGGTGGCGACCAGGTAGAGGAGGTGGCTGACAGGGCTGACCTGTGACATCATTTACTTGGGGGACTGCTTCTCCAGGCAGCATGGCCGTGTCCCTCCTTTGGGTGCTATCACTCCTCATGACCCTCCACCGCTCATGCTGCAACCCAGGCATTGGTCAATGGTCAGCGGATGAGATAGAGATATACCAGGCTGGTGTGGCGGCTGAGGAGTATTTCAACTTGGCTACCCCGTATGCCACCTTCGTGGAGGCGCGATTGAGGACGCCGCAAAAACTAGTAAAGATAGCCGTCGCTCAGGGGTATGGGGAAGCAGAGCCGACTGATCTGCCTATGCCTCCTGCTCATCTCTCCTATGTGGTAAACGGGGTACCGAGGAGGTTCATGGTGCCTATTCCTGACACGAGGGAGCCCCTGTATACTCTGCCTGCTGATAGTACTGTAAGTATATCTAGGTCCCTTCTCTTTTCAGTTTTCTTTACTTTCAGCGATTTTGAGCTTCTTTTGAGATTTTCTGAGTTTCTCTTCTCTTTTCTCGCAGGTTCCTGCTCGTACCTATGATGGCTTGGTACGGCAAAATAGGGGCTGGAAGGCAGTGGCTCGGTCTCTTCTGAGGAAGCTGGCCTGCGCTTCCAGGGCTGGGGCGAATGTGCAGGAGCCCGTGCGTAAGAGAAGGCACGTTGGGAGTACAACCTCTACCTCATCAGCCTCAGAGTATCAAACCTCATCCACCAGTGCTGTGCCTCAGGGACAGGGGCCTAATACGGACATTTTAGAGCAGCTGGCGGAGTATGAGCACGTGGCCGTCAATCTATCTGATGTGAGTGATGAAGAAGATTTGATGAAGGATCGAGAGTTCTATGAACTAAGCAGTGACGACGATGAGTCGGAGGCCTAGGATTTTCTTAGGTTGAACTAGGAGAAGGAGAGAGACAAATAATGAACAATTATGCACATTTTGCTATTTTTTTCGTTTTATTTGGGCGCCAAGGAGGCGAAGACAATGTATTAATCTTTTATTTGCTTTTCTTATCAATGCTTTATGGTTTTGCATATTACTTGAGCCTCGGGGCAGCCTTTTTGCTCGGAAATGGGGTGAAACTTGGGCCAAAATGGTTTGTGATGATATGTGATTGTATGAATGGTGTTTGCGCATGTTTTTATGCTCGGAAATGGGGCGAAAGACGCCGTCCGGCCAGGTCCTGGGAAAAAGAAGCCGTGCGCCTGGAACCCTTGTCTGAACTGGTTTTTTTGCAAATAAAATCAAGGAAGGGCCTTTTCATTTCATTTTCACCCTAGACTTGTCCCAACTGATCCCAGAGCATATTTTTGACCAAAAATTATCAACTTCGATCACTCGCCATGGAAAAACCAATTAGATTGCAAAAGGGGAAAAGAGACCATTTTCTGTCCGATCTTCAATCTTGGATGAGGCACAACTTTTAATCTAATAGGGGGCTATTTGATACCACCTTCAAGTTCAAGTCTTTATGGCATTTGAAGGATCTCCCACGCTATTGGGACCTTTTGAGAGCAGCAGCGAGGTTTTTGGACGTCCGGAGACACGTTTACTGCTTTTCTTACAATGAACGCGTCCCAACCTTTGAAGACTTCCGGGCATTGATTGGGGGTCCATAAATTGAAGCCATTTCGATTCCCCTGATCGGAGACGTGCCGGTGATGGTAAAGTTGGCATCTTTTCTGAAAATTTCAACGAAAGAAGCCGAGGGGATGATGGTAGCCCCTAACATGATCGATATTTCTGATATCCCAATCAGGTTTGGGTCTCTGGATATGGCTGCGACCACAGTGGCTATGGATGCTTTTATCCTCTGTGTGTTCTCCTTTCTATTTACTGGTGAGTCTTTCCGGGTCTCCCACAGTGGCCTTTTGGACATGGTCAGGGATTGCAGGGCTGGGAAGGATATTGTCCCACTGATTATGGGTGAGACTCTGCATGGCATTGACAGGATGGCTAGGGGGGACCATTTCATGAGGTCTGGGAGCCCGACGGTGCTGACTTTATGGTTACAGGAGAGACTTGGGGCTTTGCCTGGGGCTTCACCTACTCAGTGCCCTTGGGTGATTTCCCGGAGGGGTGCACCTAGGCAACAGGATCAGGGTAGCTGGGAGCTGATGTTGACAGGCTTTTATAACCAAAGACTTAAAGCAAAGGTCAAAGTGACCAAACCTCTCATCTGAGAGTGGATGTGACTCATTGAAGCCCCGACCTGAGGGAAAAAATTCTGCAAAGCCCCAGGTTCTATTAAAGCGAGGAAAAGATCTCTTCATTGGCAAAGCCCCGGTTCATGAATTGAGTAGGCGAAGTCTAGATTTTGAAGAAGTGACTTGGCAGAGCCCCAATCTTATGACCTAGCAAAAGTCCCAATCTGATTGGTACTGCAAAAGTGATCCTGAGGTTGATCTGACCAAAATTGAATCCATCTAGGGACCTAGTGAAGAACCCGATGCGGACCCAAAAAATGACTAAAGAAGCCCCAGTCTAAAGAAATGGCTTGGCAAAGCCCCAACCTTGAAGAGTTTCAAGGCAGCCCTAATGCGAATTGTAGCAGAAGAGGGAAAAACCTATCCTTTTGTACTTACTCTCTTACTTTCTTTAGCCACTCAGTCAACCTTAAGAAGATATAAAAGAAAAGAATTTATACATGCATGGGCATATTTTTCGAAAGGTGGGAATAGATTCCGATTTTGTGTTATTTTGATGGCCTTATTCGACGTAGGCACGAGAACTCCCTTTGGGTTTGACTCTTTTGAGAGAGTATAAGCGTAGAAAGGTTGGTAAAAGTGTATAGAAGCCCCTGCTGACAGAAAATCAGTGTTTAGCACTATTTTTCCTAAGACGTAGAAAAAGAAGACTTGTCAAGACATCTGAAAACTTGTTTTATTTACAATGATCACAAGATTGCTTAAAATCCTTTATTAATGTTTCGGTTATTCAACCACTAATCTCAATATGAAAAAACATTCTTATTAATCATGAGGAGAAAGTCAACCAATGCCACGGATCAAGGTTGACTATGTGTGAAAGAAAGGTCTGTGTATATAGAGGTCTTTGATGAGACCGGGTTTTCTGGAATTCAGATATGTTTATGGGAAAGGCCACTGATGAGATCGGATCTTCTGGAATTTGGATATGTTTATGACCAGACCATTTCTGGTTGCCTACGTTCCCCTCATTGTGAGGAGCTCAGGTCGCCATAGTTCGGCTGAACTGTGTTTGGCTTTGGAAAGGGCATGAATATTTGGGGTTCCTTTGGTGAGAAGGCTTAGATGAGAAGGTTGGATGATGAGGCATGGGCCTCGGGATGATTCCTTGACCAAGTCATTTTTGGACGACTGCTTCACTTGCTTCCTGATTTTTGTCTTTCATTGGGGGAGAAAGGATTCGCATATGCCTAAAGGCTTATGAAATGCTTCTACCTTTGCCTTGACCGCACCATTGTTTCATTCTTTGAGCTTTGACTTCTTTTTTTTATGTGCAACCCTGTTTTTTGCCTAGACCATCCTTTACAAGGTTGTTAGCCTAGCTGGGTATTACTCCTTTTTGCACTATTTTTTTTCTTTTTTATGTGCAGCCCTATTTTTATGCCTAGACCATCCTTTTTCAAGGTTTTTAGCCTAGCTGGGCATTACTCTTTTTGCACCTTTTTTTTGATGCCTTTGAGGTCGAAGGCAAGCTTCTAGGTTGTTACCGACATGAGGTCAATTTTTCGATGCTGAGTAACCTTTTGTTGTCCCTTGATGTTGCCGCCATTGTTGACTTGGTCATGGTGACGATGAGGACATGATTTGGGAGGCGTATGGCTTGATGAAGGCTTTTGTGAGGTAAGGAAAGTGTATGGCTTGATGGAGGCTTTTTGTGAGGTAAGGAAAGTGTATGAGGAAGGTATTAGTTGAATTTCTCACACTGATTAATCAGAACGTTAATTATTTCGAGAGATTATTTGTTTAGCAATGCAAGTGATCATATAAAATAAAACCATTTCATTAAGTGTAATGTAAGTGTGCAAATAATGTCTTAAGTCTAGCAAGAAAAGAAGAAGACTCTTTTATAGAAGATTGAAGATTAATTACAATGTCCGAGGAGGACTTGATTGAAAGAAGAAAGTACTAGAACCTACGAAAGTTGACTGAGAGACTATTTTATTTCTTAATCTTGTTCAAGGATAGGTAACCCCTAGCCTAGCTACTCTTCGCTGGTTGGACTGCCAGGACGCTTGAGCTTTCCATTTTCTGTTAACTTCTGAATTCCATACCGCAGACCGAGGCAGTGATCAGTTATGTGCCCATGATACTGGTGGAAGTGGAGGGATTTGAGGCCATGGAGCAGCTGGAGCAAGCATAAGTTGTCCAAAGAAATGGGTCGAAAAAGTCATGGGGACGAAATTTGTTGACTGAGCATACTGATGGAAGGAAGTAAACCTGGGAGGACTTTGAGGGATATTGGGATCTGTTTGGGAGGATTCAGCGCTGCGCTGGTTGTATTGAGTGAAAGGGGTAGTATTGGATGGCTGTGTCTTCAGACTTTTCTCAAGCTTAGAACTAGTTGTCCTGTCAACTTTTCTCACTTCGGGCACTTGGATTTTGCACGGCAGAATCATTTCTTTGCCTGGTTTGACATCTTGGGTCGAGGGAGTACTGGTACTCATCATGAGATCAAGCTTCTCTTGCATTTGTTTCACTTGTTCCGTCAATATTGCCATATGGGGGTCAACGGGAACTCTCAAGTTACTGGAACTCGCAACAAGACTTTTATCTGTAGAGGGAACCACAGTCGCAGACTGGTGAAACTGACAGGTGAATTCACTAAGTCCGGTAGATGACAACTGAAAACTTAAGGCGTTCGGATTTTCTTTTAGCAACTCATGATTGCATTCATGTGAGTATAGGGGTCTCAGAACATAGCCACATTGCTCAAACTGATTATGTGAAACTGGAGCATAAACTGGCATGTACCGCTGAAACTGAGAAACAGGTGTGATGAAGCCCAATCCGTTCTGAGGAGCTGAGGGCAATGGAGTCCTGATGGCCTGGGATGTTGGAAAGGACTGTAGAGGAGTAGTCCTTGGTAGGGGATCATATGTGGCTGGAGGAAGGTATTGGCAGTAGGATGGAGGGTATTGGTTATAGGATGGAGGGGCTGAGATTGCTGTTTCTGGAGTCTCATCTTTGACCATGACCAGAGAACCATTTGCCTCAACTGTTACCTGAACTCCATGACGGCGGAGAGCACCGAAGAGCATGGCCAGCTGCTCTTCATGAATCCTATGGGCATTTTTCAAAGCTAGGACTAACTCTTCCTTCCTAATCATCGGATTTCCTGTACAATCACTGTTTTCTGTCATATCTGCCATTCTAAACTGATGATTCTGTTAGACTGTCTGAACCTGAGGTTTCCGCACTAAAAAACCGCTGACCTGGTATTCTCACCTACTGCTTTCTCGCTGCGGCAAAGAGATAGGCAAGGTTTAGACTTGGGGGTGGGCTAGGTTTAGGCTCGGAGGTAAGTGTTTAGGCTGAAGGCTCAAGTAACATGCACTTATTGCTTAAATTTTGCTTAAAACACATTTTCTCCTAATCCTAATTGATCGGAAAGGATTTGACCGTGAAAGGTCGGGATTGAAAATTGGACAGTGAGGGTCTTGATTGGAGACTTGACTGTGAAAGGTCGAGATTGAAAATTGGACCGTGAAAGGTTAGGATTGAAAATCGGAGATCGGACTGTGGAGGTCGTCGCGATTGGGAATTTGACCGTGAAAGGTCGAGATTGGAAATTTGACCGTGAAAGGTCAGGATCGAAAATCGGAGATCGGACCGTGGAGGTCGCGATTGGAAATTTGACCGTGAGAGTCTCGATTGGAGATTTGACCGTGAGAGGTCAGGATTAAGGATTGGAGATCGGACCGTGAAGGTCGCGATTGGAGATTTGACCGTGAGAGGTCAGGATTAAGGATTGGAGATCGGACCATGAAGGTCGCGATTAGAGATTTGACCGTGAAAGGCCGAGATCGAAGATCGGAGATTAGACTGTGAGGATCTTGATTGGGAATTTGACCATGAGAGGTCGAGATTCAAGATCGGAGATTGGACCGTAAGGGTCTCGATTGGGAATTTGACCGTGAGAGGTCGAGATTCAAGCTCGGAGATCGAAGATCGGACCGCGAAGGTCTCGATTAGATATTTGACCGTGAAAGGTCGAGATCGAAGATCGGAGATCGGACCGTGAAGGTCGCAATTAGAGATTTGACTGTAAAAGGTCGAGATCGAGATTCCAGAAATGGGACCATGCAATCTTGATTCCATTAATTGTTCAAGTTTACTTAAAACAATGTCTTTTATTTATTTTTATTTGGTTGGAAAAGGGGTTGCCCTTCTTTTTCGCAACTACTCTAGATCCTGGATCAGTGGGTTCCGTCACTACGTCTATAAGCCCCTCATTTTCCACCTGTATTTCGACCTCCCAGGGTGGACAGCCCCGGGCGAGAGTCCTATAGGGCATGCGAATCCCACCGGGAAAGTCTCGTCTTTCAGCCTTAACGGAATTTCGGCAGAGTTTCGCTTGCGCTATTGACGTTTTGACTTTTGGCATTGTCCAAGAAAATAATAGGCATGGGTCGGACAGTAAAAGCCGAATGACACAGCGTCACATTGAGCTTTGTTGCATATGTTGCGTGAGTCAAAATCAAAGTCAATGCCTGGTCAAGATCTTGCCAATTTTTTATTTGACGGAATTTCGGCAGAGCTTCGCTTGTGCGAAAGATCCTGATTCTTGGCGTAGACTCGGGCTTGACTCTTACGTATCCCATGCGGGTCAAAGTCAAAGTCAATGCCGGAGTCAGGATTCTGCCAATTTTTCCTTGGCAGAATTTTGGCAGAGTTTCGGTTGCGCGAAAGGATATTGACTTTCGAGATGGGCTAAGGTTCGACCTTTACGAGGGTATGAAATTAGGCTGTATGACACGGTCTAGATCAAAAACCAACCAAAAGTCACGATTTTAAAATGTGTGACACGGACTGTGCATTGGTCGACACTGACTGCCATGGAAAGTTTGGGATGATTCCGTGCGCGCCCGGGAGCATCGTAATGCTGTCCGTGACTGCAGCTGAACAACCACCCCGGGTTAAAAGGACGTGCGTGCAAAGTATACAGGATATAATGGTGCGCGTAGTGTGCGGCCTCCTAAAAATGTTCCTTTTTGAGTTAAAACAGAGATTTTCAGAAATGTGTTTTAATGGAATGATTTTCGGGACGGGGGAAAATGCAACAATTAAGCACGTAAATTTTCTGGAGCCCGGTCAGTCTTGGAACTAAATAGCCCCAAGCTGCCTAAGCTGCCAGATTAACATCAGATTGTGTCCAGGTGGAATTGCCCAAAGAAGCCGCCCGGCCAGGATCTGAGCAGATCAAGCCGTACGGCTGGATCAAGCAATTTTCCAGGTTCCAAAATTTTTTCATTTGCAGGTTGTTCCCCGAACACTTTGGAACCTTTTCAGCTTCAGAATGCTCCCTGTTCAGTATTCAGAATGTGCACAATCCCAAAACCAAGATGCATGTAAAAACAAGGAAACAAAACAAGCACGAAAATTTAGCTCCGCGACGGAAGGCTAACCCTCAAAAGTTTTTCTTTCTTTTTTTTTTTTTGAAATGATACTGGTACATGGCATTGTTCTACCATAATTTATCCCCGGCTCCGCAAGGAGGGGTTGAAGAGGAAATTTAATGGTTTCCACCTATATACCAAGTATCATTTTTTTCAGAAAAAACTTATTAAGTCCCCAGTGGAGTGGCCAAACTATGAATGTGTGCCCAAAAGAGATCGCGGCATTTTTATCTTTTTTTTTTTTGAAACCGCTTTCTCATGTAAGGGGTCACCGCCTCACATCGGTTTGAAGACATCCGGTTTAAATTGAAAAACGGAGTCGCCACGCCATTTTGATTTCCTCAAAACTTTGAAAAAAAAAGATTAGGGTCCGGAGGTTAAGTTACTCCTTGGGAAGAACGTTTGGCGTTCACCCAAGGAGCCTTGCCGAAGCAAGTCTTCCAAGATCCAATTTTCGTGCATGCTTTTGTGCTTTCGTGTGTGAGATGTGGTTTTGATAAAGGAGGGAATGTGCCAAGTTGTCTTTAGGACGTATAAACCATGAGTTGGTTATCGCTCGGGATTCCTTGGATTTTGATATGTTCGAGACTTTGATCCCGTGCTCATCTTGGACTTACGACCATCATTAAGTGACCTTGGGTCATATGTGATCGAAATAGGGACACTTCTTTTTTATCGTCCAAGAATGAGACTCTTTAGAAAGGAAGGACCTTTACCCATCAATCCTACATCTTGAGACGATGTGAGCTTAGTCGGGACATTTATGCTCGTCTCAAGCGATGATCAGAGATGTAAGGGCTCAAGTTTGTCCATTTCTAAAAGGGACTTCGACTATGACATCTTTATGTGGAGGAAACGATGTAAAGATGAGACCTTTACACCGCTACGCCCCAAGAGATGCTTCAAGTACCAAAAGGGACTAAGGGGAGGGGTATAAAGATCGGATCTTTATACTCATCCTATGCCTTTTTGTGCCTTAGGAAGGTCACTAGGCAATCCTTGGAGAGTGATCCAACCTTGAGGGACATGGGGGAGTTACGTTTGAATGTAAAGATGACATTTTTATGAAAACAAGTGTAATGAACACTATGAAAACTAAGACTAGGAATGTAAAGGGAAGACCTTTGAGGCTTTCCTATGTCCTTTAAGAACCTTTTAGGTGGACAATCCTTGGAAGCAAGGTTAATAGGGAGGGGATGATGTTTATGATAGTAAAGATGACATTTTTAATGTAAAGATGACATTTTTATATAATAAAGATGACATTTTTCACATCATCATGTGAGGGATCCACCCTAGAACAAGCCATTTGTGGTCTTATTGTTCATCCTTGGGATGGATTCTCCATGAATCCTATGTGTTAGGGGGAAAGGGGATATGATGATCTACATGGTAAAGATATGATCTTTATGACAATAAATCACATAAAATAGCAATAAATGGCAATATGAAAAGCAAATAAGCAATATAACAAGATGACAAATATACTTCAAAGAGAAAAGGAGGAGAGGTTACCAATGGTGGTGTTCCTCTATCTCCCTTGAAGTTTTTCCTAAGGAAGGAGTGATTTTGGATGAGTTTTAGAGAGGAGGGAGGTGATTTTGAGAGGGTTTTGGTCTCTGGAAACTCGTGATTTGAATTTGGCAGAGTAACAGTGCCCAAAAATTGTATATCAAATGAATAGAGGAGGCCTCTATTTATAGGCAGTTTTGTGCTTCCTAATGAAGCCGTGCGGCATTAACCATTGGCAAAAGAAGCCGTGCGGTCTTATCCTTTAATGACTCAGCCTGTTTCTAGAATCATGCAAGGTGGCATTCTAGAAGGCTTTTCCAGCGAGGGAATATGCAGAATTTTAATTCCTAGCAAGTCCTTTACCCCTTGGAAGGTTTGGGAAAGTTCCAGAATTTCCCCTGAACTTTAGGAAAGTCCGGGAAATTGCCGGAAAACTTAACCGGTAGGCATGAGCCAGATTTGGGTACTTACAACGGCGCCAAATTGTTTAGGTCAAATTCAAGCAATTCAACTTTCAAAGGAAAAAATGGGGCACAATGGAATATGACAATGTAAATTCAAGATGTCGACAAGAGATTTAACGAGAAAAGCCCTTGAACAACTTGTTCGCCGGCATAAAACCTCTGAAAGGAGAAATATTATTAGTATTGTTATGGTAGGTAGTGAATGAACAGTACAAAGTAAGTTGCTCCGAAAACAAATGTGTGTGTATGTATACATGTGTTCGTTTATTTAAATACAAATGATGATAACGGTATCAACTGAGTAAATGCAATCCCTCCTCATGCGCCTAGAATCTCACAGGAGGTTACTGATGTTGTCTACATATTCGTTGCTGGGTAAATGTTGTTGACAACGTTATTTGAATTGGTCCATCAAGCTTGCAAAACGGTTCCTACAATGTCGCCTTCCAGTCATCCTGAATGAAACGTATAGTCTATCAAGCTGTACTGCTAAGATATTGCCACAAGATGATGCCTCAGGATGTAACATGTTGCTGTAGTTTTTTAACCCCGAACACTTTGTTCGATCAAAATCAGAACGACTCCAACAGATTGCTCGACTTGGACCTATTGGATGAGAAACAGATAACTACTCAACTTAGAATGGTCAATTACAAGTAGAAAACTAAGGGGTATCATGACAAGAAGGTCAGGAGGAGGTCTTTCAGTATTGGGGACTATGTCTAGAGGAAGATCGAGGTAACTGGAAGGAAATCTAAACAGATTAAGTTATCTCCGAACTGGGAAGGACCCTACATCGTCACCTGAATTGTTAAGGAAGGGACCTACATGACTAGCCATCCAGGTGGTGACGAGCTGAAACATCCTTGGCATGCCAGCCACTTAGTTAAATATTATTTCTTATTGAGCTCTCTATGTAAAGATCTACTTCATCAATAAAATGGTGTTGCCCCCGAGAAGTTCTATATACAAACAATGCTATACTTACAACACGATCCAAATCAGATTTGATTCTTGGTCGATCTCGAAATACTAAACAGACTCAACCAAAGTTCTAAGTAAAACTCGTTCTTAAAACATGTTCGACTGAATACTAAGGTCAGTCTCGTTCTCAAACAGACTCGACCCAAGTCCTAAGTCAACCTCGTTCTTAAACAAATTCGACTGAAGACTTAGGTCAGTCTCGTTCTTAAACAGACTCAACCATAGTCCTAAGTCAACCTCGTTCTTAAATAGGTTTGACTGAAGACTTATATCAGTATCGTTCTCAAACAGACTCGACCAAAGTACTAAGTCAAACTCGTTCTTAAACAGGTTCGACTGAAGACTTAGGTCAGTATCGTTCTGAAATAGACTCGACCAAAGTACTAAGTCAACCTCATTTTTAAACAGTTTGACTGAAGACTTAGGTCAGTCTCGTTCCCAAACAAGCTTGACTAAAACCTTAGTCAGTTTCGTTATTAAAAATTGGTCTGACTAAGACTTTGATCGATCTCTTACTTAATCTAGTTTGACAATAAAGACAAGGTCATAGATCAACGCGAAATGATTCAAAAGTTAACTGGCATTAAAAAGTAAGTCTCCCAAAAAATGGGCCAGGACATATCAAAATACACATGCTATAAGTTAAAATGCCTCCCAAATCGGGCTAAGGCATTGATGACTAAAAACAGTAAATAAAGTGTTTGGAACTTGTTCATTACAAAACCAAATCAAAACAAAAGATCAACTTTCTTGATCATCAGCTGGCTGCTCTTGCTCCTGCTCCTGCTACTGCTGTTGCTCTTGGTGCCCGACGTCCTTGAAAACTTGAACTTGAGTGACCTCATTTTCTTTGTCGACATCATCAGCTTCCTCGAGCTCTAGGAGAATGGAGTTTAAATTCCTTTTTTCAATTGGAGGGGCGATCCAGGGCTCTAGCCTGTCCTCAGCATCTTGCTTGGCTATGACATCCAAGCATTGTCATTATAGGGCACAAGAGGATAGCCGTCCCGAGTTGCCTCGTCATATCGATCAACATGAGCCAATTGGGCTAACTTCTCAACTGACAGCTCGACCGTGGGATCAATAAGGGCCCACCGAGCCATATGTTGGAATCCAACATCATAAAAGTCCCTAGCTCGAGACACTATAATGTTGTATCACTCATCGCTGTTCTTGAACAGCTCGACGGTGGCCTTCTCCCGGGCTAGAGCCTCCTCCTCCAACCTTAGCCTGGCTGCTTGGTGGTCCTTGTTCATCTGCTCCATCCTTCTAGTACGATCCTGGACTATACCAGGCAGCTGCTCAACCTGGGCCTCAGCTTTGGCCTTCTCCTGACGAGCTATAGCAACCTCCTCTTCCAGAGCCACCTTAGTAGGAGCCAAGGAATCAACATGCGCCTGAAGGGGAGCGAGCTGCTCCTTTGCCACCTTCAAGGATGCCAAGGCCTCATCTCTCTCCTTCTTAACATTAAAGTGAGCGGCCTGGAGAGCCCGACATTGAGAGTCAGATTCAGAGAGCTTCTCCCTTAGGCTAGCCACTTCTCTGGCCTTCCTTGAGAAGTTGGCAGAGGTAAGTTGTTCCTTTTCAATGGCAGCCCGCCAGCTGTACTTTGCCTGTTCAGTAAGGGAAAGAGACTGCACAACAAAAAGAAGACGATCAATAAAGCAGCAATAAAAAATATAACGACCAAACAGAAAAGAAAAGACGGAAAATACAACGGTTACCTCGGTGGCAAGGAGGCCCGACCTATAGCTATACTCTTCCGGGGTGAGCCCCTCCTCAAAAAATTGGGTCAGCAGGTCCCTATATGCTGCCCTCTTCACTATTATCTACCACAAACCCAACTCGGGGTATTGGCGACTCAACCTGTTGACACCAGTGAGGGGAGTGACGTCAATTAACCTCTCCACTATAGCCTACACTTCTTCGGTGCTTCTGGTAGAGGGAGTTTGAGGAGGAGGATGGCTTGATGCAGAGCCAGCTACAAGCCATCATCCTCTGGAGGTACCAACTTGGTCAAGTCCTAGGTCGGCATGTGACCTCTTCCTAAGCCGACCAAGAGGTGGGTCGACCTCAATCTCTTCTAGCTCGTCGACGTCGAGCTCCAAGTCTACACTATTATGGGGGTCTGCCCCAGCTGATTCCTGCCTGGGCTCGGAGCCCAATGCATTCTCGGTCGATTGGTCGACCTCCCTTTCTTCTCCATGCACCTCTACCTGAGGTTGATGGTCGATGGGCTCCACTGGCCCAGTTCCATCCACGGGGATCATCCCCACTCCTGCTTTGGGGAGCAAAGCGTTCCTATCCTCGGCCTCCTTCTCCTTACTAGCCCTGGCATTGGCAGCTCCATGTGCCTTCTTATTTCTCCTCTTATCTCCGAGGTCGATGATTCTGTTCATGTTGGCGTCTTGTTCAGCTGTTAGAACTGCACGATCAAAAGGAAAACAATCAGCAAAGAGATATGCGAGCAAAATGACAGAAAAATTACAAAAATATCAAAGCAAGTTAAATACTTAACCGCCATAATGAAAGAGCCCCCTGCAATGGCCAGGTTTCTTCTTGAAGTAGTGGCATTGAGATTCAAACCTCTCCCTCTCATGTATTACCCAATCTGGGTACCTAAGACTACGAATTATTGGCACTAAAGGGGGCTACATCCCCGTCTCCTCCTAGCATCATTCCAGCTTGAATGAGGAAGTCCTTGTCCGACCCCAATGTGGCCCAATTAATGGTGCTCCTCCGAGCCACCAATGTCAACCTACTAGTGAGCTCACCACTCCACTCTAGGACCCAATAGTCTTCCTCCTTCATAGGCAAGGTGTCTGCCTCGGGCAAAGGGAACTCCCATCCCTTCCTACTTTCAGCCAAAATCATATGGTTGTTCCACCCAGATACCTTGTCGGGCAAGTTAATAAACAGTTTTGGGGCCTTGACTTTGGCCAGCATACTCATTCCGTAAGTCTTCTCATTCATCACGACCTTGAAGAACCTCCTAAAAACATGCATACAAGGCTCGTACCCCACGAACCTGCTCACCATAGCAAATCAAACCAATACCCTCACTGTATTGGCGCCCAACTGTATAGGGACAGTGGCCAAACACTCAAGAAACTCACAGATGAAGGGATCAAGGGGTAGGCGTAGGCCGGCCTCGAACTGACCGTAATAGAAGGCTACATGGGTTTTGCTCAAACCCCAGTACATCCAAGACTGAGCTTTCCTCTGTCTTTCAGTAGGGCTGTAAACGAGCCGAGTCGAGCCGAGCTTTGAGGTGTCGAGCTCGAACTCGACTAAAAATTAACGAGCCTAGCTTTTTTCGAGCTCGAGCTCGAGCCTGAAAAATTCGTTCGAGCTCGGCTCGAAATGAGTTTCGAGCTGTTCGCGAGCTGTTCGCGAGCTTTTTTGCGAGCTTCTCGAACTCGAGCTTTAACGAGTCGAGCTCGAGCTTAACTCGAATATTTAAAAAAATCTGAACTCAAACGATCTTTAGTTCGAGTTTTATCGAGCTTTTATTCGAATTCGCAAGCCTAAACGAGCCGAGCCGAGCTTGAGCTTTGTCTTTGTCTCTACATAATTTTTTTTTCAATTTTTATTTTTCATAATTCTTTATATTCTTACAAAAAACATAAAAAAAAATTCGAAATAACTAAGAAAAATATTTATTATTTATTTTATACTTTTCGAATAACATTTTAAAATGTCATATATTTTGAGACAGATTTTCAAATTTATTTAGAAATGAATAGAGTAATATTTTTAAAATGTTCAATTTATGTTAGGGATGAATGAATGGAGTCATGAAATATAACTTTCCTAATTACCACTACTACCACTACCACCACTACCACCACCACTACCACCACTACCACTACCACCACCACCACTACCACCACTACCACCACTATTACTACCACTACTACCACTAAAAATACTACCACTACCACTACAAATACTACCACCACTACTACCACTACTACTATCACTACTACCACCACTACTACCACCACTACCACTACTACCACCACTACTACCACTACCACTACTACCACCACTACTACTACTACTACCGCCACTACCACTACACTACCACCACTACTACCACTACTACCACCACTACTACTACTACCACTACCACTACTACTACCACAACTACTACTACCACCACCACCATCACTACTACAACTACTACTACCACTACCACTACCACTACCACTACCACTACCACAACCACTACCACAACCACTACCACTACCACTACCACTACCACTACCTCTACCACCACCACCACCACTACTACCACTACTACCACTACTATCACTACTACCACCATTATCACCACTACCACTACCACCACTACCACTACCACTACCACTACCACTACCACTACCACTACCACTACCACTACCACCACTACAACTAATACCACCACTACTACTACTACCACTACCACCACTACCACTACTACCACCACTACCACCACTACCACTATCACCACTACTACTACTACCACTACCACCACTACCACTACCACTACCACCACTACTACCATCACTACTACTACTACCACTATCACTACCACTACCACTATTACCACTACTACCACTACTACCACCACCACTACTACTACCACTGCTACTACCAATACCACTACAACTACCACTACTACTACCATCACTACTACTACTACCACTACTACTATCACTACCACTACCACTACTACCACCACCACTTCTACTACCACTGCTACTACCACTACCACTACCACTATCACCACCACTACTACCACTACTACCACTACTACCACTATTACCACCACTATCAACACTACTACTACCACTACTACCACTACAACTACTAATATCACTACTACTACTACTACCACCACTACTACTACTACTACTACTACTACTACTACTACTACTACTACTACTACTACTACTACTACTACTACTACTACTACTACTACTACTACTACTACTACTACTACTACTGCTACTACTACTACTGCTACTACTACTGCTACTACTACTACTACTGCTACTACTACTATCAAGCATTACTATCACATTATCACATTATCACATTACTATCAAGTATCAAGTATTGCTACTACTATCTACTATCGCTATTACTCCTACTACTACTCTCGCTACTACTACTCGCTACATTACTACTATCACATTACTACTATCAAGTATCAAGCATTACTATATCGCTATCGCTATCGCAATATCGCTATCAAGCATTACTACTACTACTACTACTACTATTATCAAGCATTACTATCAAGTATCAAGCATTACCGCCGCTGCTATCGCTGCATTATCAGCTGCCGCTTACTATCAAGTATCGCATCGCTACTCACATGCCACTTCTATCAAGCATTACTACCTACTATCAGTATCGCTATCAAGCATTTCTATCAAGTATCAAGCTATCAAGCATTACTATCAAGTATCGCTATCAAGTATCGCTATCAACTATCAAGTATCGCTGCTACATTACTACTGCTATCAAGTATCGCATGCTACCTATCAAGTATCGCATTATCGCTATCAAGCTATCATATCGCTATCGCTTACTACATTATCGCTGCTATCGCTGGCACATTATCGCTGCATATCGCTGCTGTTATCGCTGCTATCGCCAAGTATCGCTGCTACTATCAAGTATAACTATCAAGCTACAACTACAACTATCAAGCATAACTATCAAGTATTGTATTACTACTATCAAGTATCGCTATCAAGCATTACTATCAAGCATTACTACTACTATCAAGTATTACTATCAAGTATTACTATCAAGTATTACTATCAAGTATCAAGTATTACTATCAAGTATCAAGCTATCGCTATCATTATCACACAAGTATCGCTATTACTATCACTGCCAAGCTATCAAGCATTACTATCGCTGCTATCAAGCATTATCAAGTATCGCTATCGCTATCGCCGCTACTACTACTATCAAGCTTACTACTACTACTACCTACTACTGCTACTGCTACTGCTACTGCTACTGCTACTACTACTGCTACTACTACTACTACTACTACTACTACTACTACTACTACTACTACTACTACTACTACTACTACTACTACTACTACTACTACTACTACTACTACTACTACTACTACTACTACTACTACTACTACTACTACTACTACTACTACTACTCATCAATATTGCCGCCGCTGCCGTCAGCCGCTTTCAGATTATCAAGCACTACTACTACTACTACTACTACTACTACTACTACTACTACTACTACTACTACTACTACTACTACATTATCACTGCCGCTTTTACTATCGTCGCTATCGTTACTCGCCGCTATTTCAGCTGCTGCTGCTGCTATCGCTATCGCCTGGCACATCACACGGCTGCCGCTATCGGTGCCGCTATACGCTGCCGCTTCCTCGCCGCTGCCCGCCGCCGCAAGCCGCAATGCTGGGCAAAGACGCAGCGAGCGTGAGCAGCGCAGTAGCGCAGTAGCAGCAAAAGAGTGAGTAAGCGTAGTAGTAGTAGTAGTAGTAGTAGTAGTAGTAGTAGTAGGAGTAGTAGGAGTAGCAGCGGTAGGAGTAGCAGCGGTAGGAGTAGCAGCGGTAGGAGTAGGAGCGGTAGGAGCGGTAGCGGCCACTGCTACCACTACTACCACTACTACTACTACTGTTAGGTTTCGAGGGTCCATGCGCTGCGGAAGATTGCAAATAACTCGAATACTCGGAGCCCTATGATCCGGTCTAGATGATTAATTAAGAAGAATGATTTAGAATTACTAACCTTGTGTGCTTTTGTCGTTAATAAACGCATTCCAACTCTAGATTGAAGAACTAGCGAATCTTCGATGAACGATTCTTTAATTATGAATGAAAGATCTTGAATAGCGAAGATCCTCTATGTGTATCCACGCGTTGAACGAACCCTAGAACAATTCTAGGTGGATTGCTAGATCCTTGATTGAAACTCTTTTCAATCGATGAAGAAATATGGATTTGGATTGAGTTTTTGTTTTTCAATTCTCAATTGAAGTCTCTCTTTTGTGTTTCTCTAAACCCAAAAGCATGAGAGTGACGGCTAGGGCAACCAAGGGTTTGTATTTATACGTTATAAATCTTTACCCTTTGCGAAAACCCTAATTTAAGTCAATTTCGCGTCAGTCCAGCGCCGACGGGATGACTCGTCCCCCAGGGCACGAGTCGTCCCCTTGTACCCAGCTTCTGATTCTGGCATCCCCCTTAAGGGGAATAGTTGACTCAAGCCCAGGGCACGAGTCGTCCCTATGGGCACGACTCGTCCCCATAGGCACGAGTCGTCCCTCAGGACTCTCTCTCTGATTCTCTCATCCCAGGCCAAGGGAATAGTTGGTTCTGGCCTGGGGACGAGTCGTCCCCTGAGAACAAAACTCCATATTCTTCATTTTTGACAATTCGTTCGATGCGTGTGACCCCATAGGACTATATTATGTTGGCAATGAGTTCGATCACATCGATCCTCATAAAACATGAGCGGACTCTAGCAAGCCATCATGCCTACCCAAATAATATAATATCAAGTTCGATTTCCTACATAGAACATATCACAATCCCTTTGTCACACAATGTTATATTGAACATGAGTCATGGTCCAAGTCAACTCATATCAAACATAATATTCATCAAGTGGAAGACGATGATAATCTCAGGTCAAAGGATATCAATGATATAACTATATGAGATTTATTTATGACATACGACCATGACATAAATCTCATAATGGGTCAAGTCCAGTACCTTGTTCTCTAACAAGTACCCATGAATCTAATGTGCATCTCCATGCATATAATCATCACATGATTATCCATTAGACTTCATACTAGTGCATAAGTACTAGGGACACGATTATTAAAGTAAACATGCAAACACATATAATAATCAAAGAAACAATCTCTTATATAAATGAATAATGACATTACAAGTAAGTCTATCTCTATAGGCCTAGGGCACTAACACCTACAGTCTCCCACTTGCACTAGGCCCAATCATTCATGTATCTTATACCCATGCACCTAACATGACCATCATGTTTAGCTTGTGGAAAAGGCTTGGTGAGAGGATCCGAAATGTTGTCATCCGTTGGTACCTTGCATATCTTGACATCCTCCCTTTCACAGATTTCTCGAATGAGGTGGAAACGTCTCAAAATGTGTTTGGATCTTTGATATGACCTTGGTTCGTTTGCTTGCACAAATGACACCACAATTGTCACAACAAAGTTCCACCGGATTAGTGATACTTGAAACAATTCCAAAACACTAATGAACTTTTGATCCAAACTGCCTCTTCTAGCTACATCATATGTTGCTAAAATTCGGCCTAAGTAGTAGAATCGGCTACGATTTTCTGCTTGGAACTATTCCAACAAAACCGCACCTACAATAAGCATAAACACAAATCCTAATTGCGATTTTTAATTAACTTTGTCAGTTCGGAAGCTAGCATCCGTGTAACCTTTACAACAAGATTAACTTCCAACCTTTCAAATATCAAGAACGTATCCTTAGTTCTTCTCAAGTACTTTAAGGATCGTCTTGACTGCCATCCAATGGTTCTTACCAGGATCAGATTGGTATTGACTCGTCAAGCTCAAAGCATACGAGACGTCGGGTCTAGTACAAATCATGGCATACATGACAGATCCAAATGTCGGAGCATATGGAACTTCATTCATTCTCTTTTGCTCATCAGTTGTCATGGGACACTGAGTCTCGCTAAGAGTAATACCATGACCCATTGACAAGTTACCTTTCTTAGAATCATCTAAGAACCTTGTCAATATGAGTATTTTGACTCAAACCAATTTATCCTTTTAGATCTATCTCTATAGATCTTGATACCAAGGATATAAGCGGCTTTACCCATATCTTTCATTGAGAAACATTTCCTTGACCAAGACTTGACAGTCTTAAGTGTCGGAACTTTGTTTTCAATGAGTAAGATATCATCGTCATATAACCATAGAAATAATACTATGCTCCCACTGAATTTCATGTATACACAAGGTTCATCTTCGTACTTGATGAAGTCAAACTCTTTGACCGATTCATCAAAATGAAGATTCCAACTCCTCGAAGCTTGCTTCAACCCATCTTATGGATCTTTGCAGCATGCATACTTTATTAGAATTCCTTGGATAGACAAAACTTCGGGTTGTGTACTATATACACATCCTTAAGAATCTTTCCATTTAAGAAAGCCGTTATGACATCCATTTGTCATATCACGTAGTCATAATACGCAACTATGGAAAATAAAATTCTAATAGACTTTGGCATTGTAAATGGCGAAAAGGTTTCAACATAGTCAATACTATGAATTTCCCAAATCCCTTTGCTACAAACCTCAGCCAAGTATACACCTTCCCATCCATGTCGGTCTTGAAGACCTACTTGCATCCTTTAGTTTTTACACCTTCAGGTAGCTCAATCAAGTTCCAAACTTAATTATCAAACTTGGATTGTAATTCGGACTCCATGGTTCCTAACCATTTATCCGAATTAGGAGTGGACATCGCCTCTAGATAGGAAGTAGGATCGTCATTCTCAATGACTTCCACTTTATTACTTTCCGATATGAGAAATCAATATTTCTTGGGTTTGGATCGTAACCTATCTTAACTACGATGGACTTGTGCATCTTGAACCGGTTTCACAACTACTTGTGAACTTGGTTCCGTCTCTACTCTTGGTTCCATGTCATTTTCAGGTTCATGAACTCCTTCAAGATCAATCTTACTCCCACTAGATCCTTTATTGAGAAACTATTTCTCAAGAAACGAATCATATAGAGCAACAAACATTTTGTTCTCTTTGCGGTTGTAAAATTAATATCCGAAATTAACCTTGTCAGATTTGGTGCTAACTTATAAGAGACAAGTCTCTTTACATAAGATTCGCAACCCCAAATCTTCATAAAAGACATTCTTCCATGCCACATCTCATGTGGGGACTTAGGAACCGATATAGTTTGGACACAATTCAGTTTAAACGCATCAATTTCTAATGCATATCCTCAAAAGGTAATAGGAAGGTCAACTTTGACTCATCATCGAACGAACCATGTCTAACAAGGTTCAATTCCTCCTTTCAGACACACCATTCAAAATGGTGTTCCGCATGGAGTCAACTCTGAAACAATTTCACAGTTTTGAGATGATAGTCAAACTCTTGGCTCAAATATTCATTACCTCGATCTAATCGAAGTACTTAATAGTTTTTGCCAAGATTATTTTGTATTTCATTTTGAAATATTCCAAATAGCTCAATCGATTCACTTTTGGACTTCATCGGATAGACATAGTCATATCAAGATAAGTCATCAGTGAATGTAAATGAAATACCAAAATCTTCCCCTAGCAATGCTACTTAATGGTCCATATACATCTCATGTACGAGGCCCAATAAGTCACTAGCCCTCCCACTACTCTTAGTGTAGGATGGTTTGGTCATTTTACCAAATAAACGAGATTCACATACCTCAAATGATTCATAATCATATGAATCTAAATGTCCATGTTAATGGAGTTTAGATTATACGTTTCTCATTTATATGACCAAACCGGCAATGCCATATGAACGTGTTGTTCATATCATTCAATTTAGATTTCATACTTGTATTATAGATATTTTCAATATTATTTTGTATCTTAACATCAAAGATGTGAAGACCATTCAATGACATATGCATTACAATAAGGCATATCATTAAATGAATATAAAGCTTCTTATTCTCAATAAGAAAATTATATCCTTCAACATCCTCATAAGAAACAAAATAATACTCCTACTCAAATCCGGAACGTAGTCATACTTGTTCAAAACAAGTGCTAGTCTACAAGGTAAAGTGACTTCATAAGTCCCTACGGCTAATGCAACAACTCTTGCTTCATTATCACGCATAGGTTTAATTCACCTTCTTTGAGTAGCTTTCTATTCTTTATTTCTTGCACATTTAAACAAATGTGGGATCTATATCCGGTATCATATACCCAAGAACAAGAAGTCGAAAAGAAAATATCTATCATATAGATACTTGAAGTAGTAGCAATCACATTGCCCTTCTTCACCTTTTAGGCCTTCCTTATTAGCCTTGCAACTTTGCTTTCAATGACAATCTCATTGCAATGATAGAAAAATGCATCCTTTTGAGACATTTTGGATTTAGCCTCTTAGGATTTTGCAACTTTTGCCCCAGGTTTAGCAACCTTTGCTTTACCTTCTTTGCCTTCCTTTTTAAACCCCTTTATTGTGTTAAGCATTAACACAATAAACCTCCATTGCCTAGCTTGCACTTGGAACATTTCATTTGTGCGTTGTGCTAGAACAAAAGCAATTTCCACGTGTTCAAGGTACTTCATAAGAGCCTTTAAACATGGTGGCAAGTATAAGACAAACAACATCATAGGAATCATCTCTATGTTTCTTATGTTTCTCCTTATCTGCCCTTTGCAACATTTGCAGTGGGTTCAGCAGAAATGGATTCGTCAAGAATGTACAATTTTGCTTAAGAACACTTCTTGAGCATCTGATCAAATCAGAATAAGTTGTACCGTTCCTTTCGAACTTGTCCTTCTTAAGGACGAATCGCAATTTATTGTGTAATGCTATTTCTACAACGATATGCAATACATATGAACACATATGAGTACCGATTTCATTTAAGAGATTAAATAACGTATTTCATAAATACTCCCACTAAATTATATAACCTTCTTATACAATCATGCATAATATAATTTAATAGGCTAAGACCCAACTTTAATTTAATTTCAAGTCGGCTATGGCACGACTGCTCAAAATTAAACTAAAAAGGTAGATAACATTTATCAATCATATCAACATATGACTCTTAGATCCTTTATGAGATTATAGACATCATATGTCACATGTTTCAATCTCATCTTATGCCTTAGGCCCAAAACTGTTTTGATAGCCTAATTGAGTTCAACCATTTTAAACGTATAGCAATCACCGTTTGCTCATCTTGATCATACAAAGATAGAATTAATGTACCTCGCTGTGGCGTAGCCTACGTAAAACTATCCGTGTACTCACAAGTGTTTAAAATGGGTGGCATAAACAAACTCAAATTTCAATGAAGGTTCAATTTTCATGTTTATCAATTAACATGGCAAGGTTGATTCATGAAAATTATATGAGCATAATTATGAACATAGAATGATGCATCACAAATCACATTTGATATTTACATCATAATTTCTAATCAATTAGGGTTTAATGACTCATGTAAAATCTCATTTAATATAAACATAATCCCTATAACAAACACTTTGTTCAAGATCTAGAAATTCATCAATTACTAGTACATGGCATTGTAATCCAAGGTTATCCCACACTTCCATCGAAGTGCCTGTGGGGAAGTTTTTGGTTTCCAGCCTTTATACTTAGTAATATTCAAGACCCATATTCTAGATTAATCACATTAATCAAATAATTCAATTCATAATCATGGTATATCAAAATATACAATTACTTCCATAAGCAATTCTCATATAAAATCATGTTCTAAATCATATTCATCATGAAATTAACATAATCCCATTATATAATTATCACGATTATCTAATATAAACATCATGAACGGGGCTCTGATACCACTGTTAGGTTTCGAGGGTCCATGCGCAGCGGAAGATTTCAAATAACTCGAATACCCGGAGCCCTAGGATCCGTTCTAGATGATTAATTAAGAAGAATGGTTTAGAATTACTAACCTTGTGTGCTTTTGTCGTTGATAAACGCGTTCCAACTCCAGATTGAAGAACTAGCGAATCTTTGATGAACGATTCTTTAATTACGAATGAAAGATCTTGAATAGCGAAGATCCTCTATGTGCATCCACGCATTGAACGAACCCTAGAACAATTCTAGGTGGATTGCTAGATCCTTGATTGAAACTCTTTTCAATCGATGAAGAAATATGGATTTGGATTGAGTTTTTGTTTTTCAATTCTCAATTGAAATCTCTCTTTTGTGTTTCTCTAAACCCAAAAGCATGAGAGTGACGGCTAGGGCAACCAAGGGTTTGTATTTATACGTTATAAATCTTTACCCTTTGCGAAAACCCTAATTTAAGTCAATTTCGCGTCAGTCCAGCGCCGACGGGACGACTCGTCCCCCAGGGCACGAGTCGTCCCCTTGTACCCAGCTTCTGATTCTGGCGTCCCCCTTAAGGGGAATAGTTGACTCACGCCCAGGGCACGAGTCGTTCCTATGGGCACGACTTGTCCCCATAGGTACGAGTCGTCCCTCAGGACTCTCTCTCTGATTCTCTCATCCCAGGCCAAGGGAATAGTTGGTTCTGGCCTGGGGACGAGTCGTCCCCTGAGAACAAAACTCCATATTCTTCATTTTTGACAATTCGTTCGATGCGTGTGACCCCATAGGACTATATTATGTTGGCAATGAGTTCGATCACATCGATCCTCATAAAATATGAGCGGACTCTAGCAAGCCATCATGCCTACCCAAATAATATAATATCAAGTTCGATTTCCTACATAGAACATATCACAATCCCTTTGTCACACGATGTTATATTGAACATGAGTCATGGTCCAAGTCAACTCATATCAAACATAATATTCATCAAGTGGAAGACGATGATAATCTCAGGTCAAAGGATATCAATGATATAACTATATGAGATTTATTTATGACATACGACCATGACATAAATCTCATAATGGGTCAAGTCCAGTACCTTGTTCTCTAACAAGTACCCATGAATCTAATGTGCATCTCCATGCATATAATCATCACATGATTATCCATTAGACTTCATACTAGTGCATAAGTACTAGGGACACGATTATTAAAGTAAACATGCAAACACATATAATAATCAAAGAAACAATCTCTTATATAAATGAATAATGACATTACAAGTAAGTCTATCTCTATAGGCCTAGGGCACTAACACCTACAGTCTCCCACTTGCACTAGGCCCAATCATTCATGTATCTTATACCCATGGACCTAACATGACCATCATGTTTAGCTTGTGGCAAAGGCTTGGTGAGAGGATCCGAAATGTTGTCATCCGTTGGTACCTTGCATATCATGACATCCTCCCTTTCACAGATTTCTCGAATGAGGTGGAAACGTCTCAAAATGTGTTTGGATCTTTGATATGACCTTGGTTCGTTTGCTTGCACAAATGACACCACAATTGTCACAACAAAGTTCCACCGGATTAGTGATACTTGAAACAATTCCAAAACACTAATGAACTTTTGATCCAAACTGCCTCTTCTAGCTACATCATATGTTGCTAAAATTCGGCCTAAGTAGTAGAATCGGTTACGATTTTCTGCTTGGAACTATTCCAACAAAACCGCACCTCCAATAAGCATAAACACAAATCCTAATTGCGATTTTTAATTAACTTTGTCAGTTCGGAAGCTAGCATCCGTGTAACCTTTACAACAAGATTAACTTCCAACCTTTCAAATATCAAGAACGTATCCTTAGTTCTTCTCAAGTACTTTAAGGATCGTCTTGACTGCCATCCAATGGTTCTCACCAGGATCAGATTGGTATTGACTCGTCATGCTCAAAGCATACGAGACGTCGGGTCTAGTACAAATCATGGCATACATGACAGATCCAAATGTCGGAGCATATGGAACTTCATTCATTCTCTTTTGCTCATCAGTTGTCATGGGACACTGAGTCTCGCTAAAGTAATACCATGACCCATTGGCAAGTTACCTTTCTTAGAATCATCTAAGAACCTTGTCAATATGAGTATTTTGACTCAAACCAATTTATCCTTTTAGATCTATCTCTATAGATCTTGATACCAAGGATATAAGCGGCTTCACCCATATCTTTCATTGAGAAACATTTCCTTGACCAAGACTTGACAGTCTTAAGTGTCGAAACTTTGTTTTCAATGAGTAAGATATCATCGTCATATAACCATAGAAATAATACTATGCTCCCACTGAATTTCATGTATACACAAGGTTCATCTTCGTACTTGATGAAGTCAAACTCTTTGACCGATTCATCAAAATGAAGATTCCAACTCCTCGAAGCTTGCTTCAACCCATCTTATGAATCTTTGCATCATGCATACTTTATTAGAATTCCTTGGATAGACAAAACTTCGGGTTGTGTACTATATACACATCCTTAAGAATCTTTCCATTTAAGAAAGCCGTTATGACATCCATTTGTCATATCACGTAGTCATAATACGCAACTATGGAAAATAAAATTCTAATAGACTTTGGCATTGTAAATGGCGAAAAGGTTTCAACATAGTCAATACTATGAATTTCCCAAATCCCTTTGCTACAAACCTCAGCCAAGTATACACCTTCCCATCCATGTCGGTCTTGAAGACCTACTTGCATCCTTTAGTTTTTACACCTTCAGGTAGCTCAATCAAGTTCCAAACTTAATTATCAAACTTGGATTGTAATTCGGACTCCATGGTTCCTAACCATTTATCCGAATTAGGAGTGGACATCGCCTCTAGATAGGAAGTAGGATCGTCATTCTCAATGACTACCACTTTATTACTTTCCGATATGAGAAATCAATATTTCTTGGGTTTGGATCGTAACCTATCTTAACTACGATGGACTTGTGCATCTTGAACCGGTTTCACAACTACTTGTGAACTTGGTTCCGTCTCTACTCTTGGTTCCATGTCATTTTCAGGTTCATGAACTCCTTCAAGATCAATCTTACTCCCACTAGATCCTTTATTGAGAAACTATTTCTCAAGAAACGAATCATATAGAGCAACAAACATTTTGTTCTCTTTGCGGTTGTAAAATTAATATCCGAAATTAACCTTGTCAGATTTGGTGCTAACTTATAAGAGACAAGTCTCTTTACATAAGATTCGCAACCCCAAATCTTCATAAAAGACATTCTTCCATGCCACATCTCATGTGGGGACTTAGGAACCGATATAGTTTGGACACAATTCAGTTTAAACGCATCAATTTCTAATGCATATCCTCAAAAGGTAATAGGAAGGTCAACTTTGACTTATCATCGAACGAACCATGTCTAACAAGGTTCAATTCCTCCTTTCAGACACACCATTCAAAATGGTGTTCCGCATGGAGTCAACTCTGAAACAATTTCACAGTTTTGAGATGATAGTCAAACTCTTGGCTCAAATATTCATTACCTCGATCTAATCAAAGTACTTAATAGTTTTTGCCAAGATTATTTTGTATTTCATTTTGAAATATTCCAAATAGCTCTATCGATTCACTTTTGGACTTCATCGGATAGACATAGTCATATCAAGATAAGTCATCAGTGAATGTAAATGAAATACCGAAATCTTCCCCTAGCAATGCTACTTAATGGTCCATATACATCTCATGTACGAGGCCCAATAAGTCACTAGCCCTCCCACTACTCTTAGTGTAGGATGGTTTGGTCATTTTACCAAATAAACGAGATTCACATACCTCAAATGATTCATAATCATATGAGTCTAAATGTCCATGTTAATGGAGTTTAGATTATACGTTTCTCATTTATATGACCAAATCGGCAATGCCATATGAACGTGTTGTTCATATCATTCGATTTAGATTTCATACTTGTATTATAGATATTTTCAATATTATTTTTTATCTTAACATCAAAGATGTGAAGACCATTCAATGACATATGCATTACAATAAGGCATATCATTAAATGAATATAAAGCTTCTTATTCTCAATAAGAAAATTATATCCTTCAACATCCTCATAAGAAACAAAATAATACTCCTACTCAAATCCGGAACGTAGTCATACTTGTTCAAAACAAGTGCTAGTCCACAAGGTAAAGTGACTTCATAAGTCCCTACGGCTAATGCAGCAACTCTTGCTTCATTATCACGCATAGGTTTAATTCACCTTCTTTGAGTAGCTTTCTATTCTTTATTTCTTGCACATTTAAACAAATGTGGGATCTATATCCGGTATCATATACCCAATAACAAGAAGTCGAAAAGAAAATATCTATCATATAGATACTTGAAGTAGTAGCAATCACATTGCCCTTCTTCACCTTTTAGGACTTCCTTATTAGCCTTGCAACTTTGCTTTCAATGACAATCTCATTGCAATGATAGAAAAATGCATCCTTTTGAGACAATTTGGATTTAGCCTCTTAGGCTTTTGCCACTTTTGCCCCAGGTTTAGCAACCTTTGCTTTACCTTCTTTACCTTCCTTTTTAAACCCCTTTATTGTGTTAACCATTAACACAATAAACCTCCATTGCCTAGCTTGCACTTGGAACATTTCATTTGTGCGTTGTGCTAGAACAAAAGCAATTTCCACATGTTCAAGGTACTTCATAAGAGCCTTTAAACATGGTGGCAAGTATAAGGCAAACAACATCATAGGAATCATCTCTATGTTTCTTATGTTTCTCCTTATCTGCCCTTTGCAACATTTGCAGTGGGTTCAGCAGAAATGGATTCGTCAAGAACGTACAATTTTGCTTAAGAACACTTCTTGAGCATCTGATCAAATCAGAATAAGTTGTACCATTCCTTTCAAACTTGTCCTTCTTAAGGACGAATCACAATTTATTGTGTAATGCTATTTCTACAACGATATGCAATACATATGAACACATATGAGTACCGATTTCATTTAAGAGATTAAATAACGTATTTCATAAATACTCCCACTAAATTATATAACCTTCTTATACAATCATGCATAATATAATTTAATAGGCTAAGACCCAACTTTAATTTAATTTCAAGTCGGCTATGGCACGACTGCTCAAAATTAAACTAAAAAGGTAGATAACATTTATCAATCATATCAACATATGACTCTTAGATCCTTTATGAGATTATAGACATCATATGTCACATGTTTCAATCTCATCTTATGCCTTAGGCCCAAAACTGTTTTGATAGCCTAATTGAGTTCAACCATTTTAAACGTATAGCAATCACCGTTTGCTCATCTTGATCATACAAAGATAGAATTAATGTACCTCGCTGTGGTGTAGCCTACCTAAAACTATCCGTGTACTCACAAGTGTTTAAAATGGGTGGCATAAACAAACTCAAATTTCAATGAAGGTTTAATTTTCATGTTTATCAATTAACATGGCAAGGTTGATTCATGAAAATTATATGAGCATAATTATGAATATGGAATGATGCATCGCAAATCACATTTGATGTTTACATCATAATTTCTAATCAATTAGGGTTTAATGACTCATGTAAAATATCATTTAATATAAACATAATCCCTATAACAAACACTTTGTTCAAGATCTAGAAATTCATCAATTACTAGTACATGGCATTGTAATCCAAGGTTATCCCACACTTCCATCGAAGTGCCTGTGGGGAAGTTTTTGGTTTCCAGCCTTTATACTTAGTAATATTCAAGACCCATATTCTAGATTAATCACATTAATCAAATAATTCAATTCATAATCATGGTATATCAAAATATACAATTACTTCCATAAGCAATTCTCATATAAAATCATGTTCTAAATCATATTCATCATGAAATTAACATAATCCCATTATATAATTATCACGATTATCTAATATAAACATCATGAACGGGTCTCTGATACCACTGTTAGGTTTCGAGGGTCCATGCGCAGCGGAAGATTGCAAATAACTCGAATACCCGGAGCCTTAGGATCCGTTCTAGATGATTAATTAAGAAGAATGATTTAGAATTACTAACCTTGTGTGCTTTTGTCGTTGATAAACGCGTTCCAACTCCAGATTGAAGAACTAGCGAATCTTCGATGAACGATTCTTTAATTACGAACGAAAGATCTTGAATAGCGAAGATCCTCTATGTGTATCCACGCGTTGAACGAACCCTAGAACAATTCTAGGTGGATTACTAGATCCTTGATTGAAACTCTTTTCAATCGATGAAGAAATATGGATTTGGATTGAGTTTTTGTTTTTCAATTCTCAATTGAAATCTCTCTTTTGTGTTTCTCTAAACCCAAAAGCATGAGAGTGACGGCTAGGGCAACCAAGGGTTTGTATTTATACGTTATAAATTTTTAACCTTTGCGAAAACCCTAATTTAAGTCAATTTCGTCGGGCCCAGCCGACGGACGACTCGCCCCCAGTGGCAAGAGTCGTCCCCTTGTGACCCGCCTTCGATTCTCGCGTCCCCTTAAGGGGAATAGTTGACTCAAGCCTGTGGCACGAGTCGTCCTCGTGACTCTCTCGATTCTCTCATCCTGTGCCAAGGGAATAGTTGGTTCTGCCTGGGACGAGTCCTCCCCTGAGAACAAAACTCCATATTCTTCATTTTTGACAATTCGTTCGATGCGTGTGACCCCATAGGACTATATTATGTTGGCAATGAGTTCGATCACATCGATCCTCATAAGACATGAGCGGACTCTAGCAAGCCATCATGCCTACCCAAATAATATAATATCAAGTTCGAT
>JAFEMH010000028.1:217500-275000 GCA_022495995.1 Adenophora triphylla var. japonica
CAAGGGGAGGACTAATCTTTCCTTTGTGAAGCCCTGTCTTGCGCGGGACATGGCATGTCTCGCACAAGACTAACCCTCTGCAGGAGAGGAGAATCAATTTCCTTGTCGATTTCAACCTCTTTTCTTGATAACTCTTATCCAATCCGGGTATCCACTGATTGTGGAGTTCTAGAGCCTTCTTTGGGAGATATCCTAAATCCCTTGAGTCTCCTAATCTTGGTGACCAAGTAAATTAACCCCTATAAATACTAGATGACTTTCAGTATTTCAGAGGACGGTCGGACACACAATCGGAAGACACAAAAAAAATACAATTTACGGGTTTCTCTTCTTGAAAGATTCCTGTAAATCACTCATAAAAAACACCCAAATTCGTCCATCAACTTTGTTGATCAACAAACGTCGAGGTTCTAGCCTAGAATCAAGGCGAAACTCTGTCCAAATCATTTTTCAACCTAAAGGTAATCTTCCTTTCTTCTTTGTTTATTCTAATTGATTGTTAGAGTGGTATAAGCATATCGAATCTGGGATCGGCCTAGAGCCTCTTCAAATCATGGAGATGGTCTCGAAGCAATCGATCCCACATTCCGTTTATTCTAATTACATGGATGTTTTTCTTCGTTTCTTTTAAAAAGAGCTATTATTTGAAAACCCCCCTTAAGTAAGACCGATCTTCAGATTGGGTGGATGCGGTGCTTCCTGACCTTCCAAATTCATCACTTAAGCCCCGAACCCAAATCTCTTTAAAATGGTTCTTCTACATTTTCCTCATAATATAGGTGGTGAATCAAACAAATAAATAAAAAGAGGAAGAAATTTCGCAATCGCTACAGTTTGGCGACTCTGCTGGGGATTATTTAAAATTAAAGTGGCTTAGACTTGCATCAATTAAGGGGGATTTTCAAAAGAAAAAAAATCGTTTTCTTATTCAATTTCAGGCTAGTTACGCACGAGACAACCCTTTGTCCCGCGCGAGACAAAGCCTCTGTAAACCGTTTTGTTTTCTAGTTTTTCTTGTTCGTTTTGAGATCCGAGATAAGATTCGAACATACAAGGGGGATCCCAGATTACAGTATTTGCAGAGTTCTTTCATCTCAAGGCCTCCCTTAAGATGTAGGACTCAAAATTGCGATTTATTTAAGTAATGCTTCTTATTTAAATTGCGTGAGATTGATTTTTTGATTTAAAGACCGGTCCATTGAGGATTCAGGAGTTGTAAATTTAATTTAATTTATTTGTTCTTTCTCTCCTTTATGTGGAACTACGAAGGCCTGAGTCTTCCTAAATTGGGAGAAACGTAGGCAACCACTTGGTGCGGCCATTACTTGTTTTCTTTTCTTTTCAAAAAAAAAAAAAAACTCTCTATTTTACTCTATCACCTAGAATTGACTTTCATACACGCGCACTCATGATTATAACTGTCATTGCACTACATAACTTGATAAACCCGGGACCTACACTAAGGACGGATGACGGTATCTACCTAATCGCCGGTCTCTCCGAAGTTGGATCATCCCACCTCACATCTTCAATCCATCTAGATTGTCATATCGCGAGGAGCCTAGCCTTAAGCCCTGCATAGCCTCATGCATCATGTAGATTATTTCTCTAAGAACACTCCGCGACCGATCGATTTTGACTCGGTAATCTTTCTATGTCTTTGACCAAAATAAAGCTAATGTAAAATTGGCCATAAAGAAGGATTCGGAAAAGTCCCTTCGAAAAAGAAAAGTCCCTTCGGAATGACCCTTTCGGAATTGTCCCTTCAAAGAAGCATGGTCCCTTTAAAAAGAAAAATCCTTCAGGTCAATTTTACATGACTTTATTTTACAAAGAACGGATTGATTACTTAGTCGTTAGGTTTGGATAAAGACCTTAGAAACCCCTCAAAACGGATTATCCGCTCCAACCAAAATTTAGGTCAAATAAAAATTGACTTTCAGTGTGATTGTCTCGCGCGAGACTACATTCACACCTGTTCCGCGGGATAAAGCTTGTTCTTTGTCTGCCGAGCCTGAAACCTTTAAGCCTTCTTCCGATCCGTTGGGGCTAGATTTGATCTTGACAAAAGTTCTGTACTTCTCTGTCAGTTTTCTGAAGCTACATCAACCTCAAGACTCTTCCAACACAATGTCCGGCATCGACGAAATTCCGGGTGACGAAACCATGTCTGAAAATAATCAAAAACTGCTAGAAGAAGCCAATGGCCGCTTAGAGGAGCAAGCAGTCCAAATCCATACCCTCGTTGAGGAAATCCAAGAGCTTAGGGCAGCACTAGCCATAAAAGAATAGAAAAAGAAAAATGATTCTTCCTCCGAAGAAGAAGAATCATACACCAGGAAGACTAAGAGTAGTCGCCAAAGCAAAAGAAAGAAAAAGAAATATGAGCCAAGCTCATCATCTTCCTCCTCTGATAATGAGAGTTATGCTTTCAAGAAGGAAAGCAAGGGGGAAAGCAAGAAAACAAAATGAACCCCTTACCATGGCAATGCTAGAAAAGAAACTCGCATCCCTCGATGTGAGCAAGGGAGCCTCGCTCTCTATTGACTATGACACTCTTCGTCAATCCATGTCAAAGCTTTCTCGAAAGTATAAAACACCCGACATTACAAAGTTCAATGGCACTACTTGTCCAAAAACCCATTTGGAAACCTACTCTTGGGCCATGCTGCCTATGGGTGTTGATGACAACCTGCTAGCTCAATGCTTCCCACAAACTCTTGATGGTGCCGCTAGAAATTAGTACATGACCCTTCCACTCTCCATAAGGCTTGATTGGCCACTTGCCAGTCGTGCCTTCCAAAAGCAATTTGAGGACAACTCTACTTACCGCACTACTAGAAGGGACTTCGAGCAAACCAAGCAACTCTCGAATGAATCATTTACAGACTTCATCAAAAAGATGGAGGACCAAACTGACCGAAATTGTTGATAGGCCAAGCCTAGACGAGAAAATTCACATCCTCATTCAATGTCTCCGAGAAGATTATCAAGAAAAACTCGCAGGTAACTATTTCCCTAGCTTTGCCGAACTCCACAAATCCGGCATACGAGTAGATGACCTCATCAAACAGAAGAAAGAAGCCAAGAAACAAAGTGGGTTCCGCTACAACAAAATCTCCTCTTCCTCTTCTAACTCCAAGGATGCATCCATCAATGCTATTGTCTTCAATCATCTTGGAAATGGTAAGTACTCAGCAGTACCTCCACCACAAAAGAAGAAAAAGGATAGACATTACGACAAACTCGAAGGGATTACTCAAGAAGAACTTATCGATGTGCTTCTCAAGAATGGAAATGTCAAACCAAGAGAAGGTGGCCCACCAAAGAAAGAACTTCCAGTTAATCATGCTCATCATCTCTTCTGCAAGTTTCACAATACTACTGGCCATGACACCAACTGATTCTTCCACTTGAAGGATGTAATCCAAGATCTGTTTGATGCTAGAGAAATAGGGCTTCCCAACGTTGTCACTAATCCTCTTCCAAACAATGATGTCAATCTAATAGAGATAGAAAGTAGCTCCGAGGATCCCACTAACCAAAGTTAAAAAAAAAAAGAAATAAATTAAAAACATAAAAAGCCCAAAATCCCGTTGCCTGCTTTCCGAATTCCAGCGATGAGGCACGACTCGTGCGGCCATGGACGACTCGTCCCAAATTGCTTCCTCGCTGTTTCTGCCGTCCCCTTTATGGGGAATACTTGGTTAAAGTCGGGACGACTCGTCCCCATAGAAATTCTTCCAGATTTCTTCATCTCATCTTGATTCTTTGGCTCGATTTGATCCTCGATATGATTTCAACCATCCTTAACTCGACTTTGTTGGCTTCCATTGATGTAGATATGAAGCTCTTGGTCCCTTTGACTTGATTGTGAATTCGATTACAAGGTATAAATCTCTCAATTACTCTCGAATTACAACTTTTCTCACTTAATCCTCACAATATAAAATACTCTCAATATTACATCAACCCTATCTAAATACATGGAAATTGAATATAAAATGAACGGAAAACATAGAAATTACATAGCATAAATCATGGCACATCAAATACCCCCACGCTTAGACCATTACTCGTCCCTGAGTAATATCCTAACCCCACTCTAAACACCGGTCTAAAACAGATGCATGGGAGGTAAATGATTCCTAGTCTCCTCTAATCCGCCAACACAAGTCAATGAAAAATAAAAAACCATCGGAGTAATAGAAACTCCGTCTCCTTATTACACAAAAATAAAAACAGTGAAAATAATGACCTTAGCTTGATACCAACTCCCATAATAAAACGGTATCCAAACTAAGGTCCACACATAAAAGCCAAGGGGAACTAAATACGCCCTATGTTTCCCCCATGCTTGGCTCACACTACATACACCCTCATAAAAAGAAATCAATGTTAAGGTTGCGACCCTTAAACAAAAATTTACCTCGTGAAAGCACCAACGCCCCTTATAACTCCAACAGTGAACGAGGGTTTCTAAATCCTAGGCACCACTATCCAAACCTCCTACTCCAATAATGGTCCTACCCTATACTCCAAAACCTCCCTTATGTCTTCACTCCGGTGATATAACAGATAGACAATACTCAATTCTCACCTTTTGCCTAGGTGTCGTTTCCGGTTTTCACCTAGCCTCTCATTTTTTTCATTTTTTCATTTTTTTTTCAAAACACACCCTCTCCTTTTGCCTAAGTGCCCTCTCGGGTTTTCACTTAGCCTCTCTTTTGCTTTTGTTTTTGTGTGTTTTTTTTTTAAAGTCAAAAACAACGAAATTTACAATGATACAACCTCCCTATACCCCCACGCTTAAACTAGACATTGTCCTCAATGGATTAAACAATTAAAACAGAACAATAAAAACATGGGGGAAAGGGCACCAAGGGAATAAATAAAGGGACGGGAGGCTCCACCAACATGAGCCTCATCAATGTAAGGGGGATGAAAGTAATCTTCATTTACCTCTAGAAGATGTTTGGTTTCCATGACATGCCTCCCCGTTGGAGACCATTTAAGCTTTCCCTTCTTCTTCTCCTTTGCTTTCTTCCTTGGTGGTTCTCCTTTCTTTTTCTTACTCTTCACTTGTGGAGACTCATCAATATCTACTGCACCTCCATCCTTGATACTCAGCTCCCTCAAGTACATGACACAAACTTTACGAACATTGTTCTTAGGAAAATTCTTCTCATCAAACATATCAAACCCAATTTTCTTCCCATCGAACTCCATCGTCACAGAACCACTAGCCACATCTATCTTGGTATGAGAAGTAGACATAAACGACCTACCCAACAGAATAGGAGCCTCAAAATCCGTCTCCATCTCAAGCACATAAAAATCTGCCGGGAAAATCAAGTCACCGTCCCAGACTTCAACATCTCTCACTACCCCCTTGGGGTATGCGTTGGACTTATCCGCCAACTGTATAACCACTCGAGTATCCTCCAATTTACCCAATTTAAGGTCTTCAAACAATGTATAAGGCATAACATTGATTGAAGCCCCTAAATTGAGCATAGCCTTCTGCATCGAGCTACCCCTCAACGAAATCGGAACCCGAACATGCCCGGATCACTACACTTTTTGGGCAAATTTTTCTGATAAACTGCGCTCACATGCTCAATCACCTTCACTTTCTTCAGCTCACCCTTCTTTGAAGTCCTCTTCGGTGTGCACAATTCCTTAAAAAATTTGGCGTATCTAGGAATTGTTTTGAGAAGGTCCAATAACGGGATATTCACCTCAATGTTCTTGAAAGTATCAAACATATGCTTCTCTGATTCCTTTGAAGCGTCTCTCTTCAATGCCTTCGGAAAAGGAACTTTCGGCTCATAGACACGCAATGGTGGTGGAACATATTTCTCTTCAGGGGTCTTCTCTACCTTCTCTTCCACCACTAACTCCGGTTCCACTCGCTTCTCAACATTTAAATCAGACTCTTTAGGAACCATTTGCCCCTCAACTTTCTTCTTTCTCCTCACATAAACAGCACTAACATTATGCTTTGGAAGTTGCTCAGTCTGAGGTGGTGATTTTGCCGCCTCTCTAGATTCCATTCTTACCACTGCGTCTGCAATCTGCCCCATTTGTCTCTCCAGGTTACCAATACTAGCATCAGTCCTCTGCTGATACTGCTGAAGACTGCTGATACTCGTATTGGTCCTCTGCTGATATTGCTGAAGACTGCTGGATAAGGTGCTCATACTCTGAGCTAGTGTACGGAACATATCTTCTGTAGACTGTCCCTGCTGCTGCTGCGGTGGCTGCTGTTGCGGTGGCTGCTGCTGCTGCCCAAATGGTGGTCTATAAGCGTTGTACTAATTACCCTGGTACTGCTACTGCTGAAACCCCTGCTGATTACCAAACTGCTATCCCTGACCACCCGGCTGATTCTGCTGCTGATCTGTACCCCATCTGAAATTAGGATGATTTCTCCAGTTGGGGTTATAGGTGGTACCCATCGGTCTCTGTCCCTGCTGCGCAAACCCAACTGCATTGACATCCTCCATCTCACCCATCTGCAAAGAAGGGCACGAATCTGTAGGGTGCGTAATTTCATAGCAAATCCCACATGGCTTCGGTGTCTGTCCCAAAACCAACTGCTTTACCATACCCTTAAGATCCTCCATATCTGTCTCGAGCTTACTAGTCAACCCACTGCTAGAACCTGCTGCGCTAACCTGTCTCACATTCGACCTCTTGCCATGGGTCCTTGTGCTCTTGGCTAGCTCCTCAATCAAATTTTTAGCTTCATCGGTGGTTTTATTCAAAATACTTCCCCCACAAAATGAATCCACTAATCTCTTATCCTGAATGGTCAACCCTCCATGAAAATAGACAATCAGTTGGTCCTCAGTAAACCTATGATATGGACAACTCCTACAAAGCTTGTGGAAGCGATTGTAGTAGTCGTATAGAGTCTCATCTGCCTTTTGCTCCATATTGCTGATGTCCCTCTTCATAACATTAATTTGGTCCTGAGGGAAGAACTCTTCCAAGAATACTTCTTTCATTTGCTGCCATGTCGTGATACTGTTGGGGGGCAAGTGGTAGTACCACCCGTTCGCGTTATCTTTCAATGTGAAAGAAAACGCCCTCAATAACAGATGCTCGATCGAAATCGACACCGGCTTCATACTCTGACAGATTTGCACAAACTGAGATATGTGCTGATTAGGATCCTCTCCGGGCATCCCTGTGAAGTGCGGTAGCTGATTGAGCAGCCCCGGCTTCAACTCAAATGTCACCCCGACAGGTAAGGCAGGGAATTGGACGGCATGTGGTTGCTCATTCCAATTCGGGGCAGTCCCTTGCCTCAATGTCTGTGGTGGAACTGTTTGTTCACCACCACTTGCATTATCTCCACCCTGCATCTCTTCAGCTAACAATATCCCCTTGACTCTCCTGCTTTGTTGTTGCCCTTTCCTGAAAGATCTTTCGATTTCTGATTCAAGCGAAACAATCAAATTGTTAGTAGAACGGGTGTGGACTGTGAGGACCTCGACCCGGAACCTTCACATGTCCCGAGTTGGAGCGTCCTCAAACTATCCCAAAAACACTAAACTTTTAAAACTTTACTTTGACTTTCAAATATAAACATTAATAACATAACAATTTCAAAAGAACTCTACTCCACTCCACTTTGGAGGAGGAGTTGACTAACTTTGAAAGCGAACACTGTTTAGTTACAAAAGATTAAGGTTATGACGTAGAAATTAAAGTTTATAATTACAAACTCCAAGAAGGAATTACCAAAATACATTTTATACGCCAACCTATACATACCCCGACAATACCCAAAAGATTACTTCCAAACTCCTCTCCGTCCTTACTTGGCCGGTCCGCCTGTCTCGGGATCTAAAAACATTAAAGGGAGAGGGGTGAGAATAAATCTCAGCAAGCTATTATGAATGCAACAATATGCCAAATAAATGCAACATATAACAAGTCGCACATAACACATTGGAAAAGTCAGAACACCTTCCATTACCTTGGTTTACCTTTTCCCCGTCTCGAACATAGTCGTACAACATTGGGTATAATCATACTCCAATCTTACAGTGAGCCGCTTAAGCAATACTCACGTCTTATAAGACCCGCTTTTCGGAACCAAATAAGACAAGAGCAACTCCGTAAGGCTTTTGGCTCAATACAGATGCTATATCCCATCCGCGCCACAGGAGGGGACGGCCACAGATATAACATAATCCGATCACATTAGGTCACACTTCCATAATTGATCGTATTATGTTATACCCCCAATGTCAGCTGACTCACACATTATCAAGCACATAATAGATACTTGAATAAAATCCACAAAAAGGGATAACAACATATTAACATGGTAAAATATACTCATGTCCAATCAATATCATAGTGCAACAATTGATCAACACACTATGCATAATATAAACAATGTATATGAACTCAATGTAAGGCAAGGAAGTACCATCAATCCATCCTACAAGGTCATTATACGATTATACAAGTCCTCTATGAAGATCCAAGTCCAATTTACCAAGTGGGAGTCACAATCTATAAGTGATCAAACAAGGTTACTAAACAAATTCTGGTTCAAATTCAAGGTTCGCCTGGGTCTTGGGCGACCACCCATACCTCTTGGGCGACCGCCCAAGAGGGTTTTCCAAAGGGTGCCTAAGTTTCTGTCTATGTGGGCGACCGCACATCCCATGTTGGGCGACCGCTCATAGCAGGATTCAAGGGGAAGGGCGACCGCCCAAAACCTCTTGGGCGACCGCCCAAGAGGGTTTTCAAGGCAGCCAAGCTTCTGGACACATGGGCGGCCGCTCAGCCCCCCTTGGGCGACCGCCCAAGTGCCGGATCAGAATTCCCAGGTTTCCAATTTGAAATCCCTTACCCATTTCTTTTCCTTTCCAAGGTTTCTTCCTACTCTAAGTTCAAAATCAACAAGAAGATGTCCTAGCCTCACCAAGTTCATCCTAAATCATGCAACCCCAAAATAAGGAAATTCTAAGTTATCTATCCTTCCACATTTTTCCCATTTTATACCCTCTATAACATCTTCCAAGCACATTATCTTCAACCCAATCCATTTACTCATTATACAACTCATATAGGTTTCTAAAGCATGTAACACCCATTAATATAACAAGAATAACATTTATAATTCATGAACATTCATAAGAAGGGAAGTCATAACAACTCACCTTAGATTTTTTTAGAATAAAATGTTGATCTTCTTAGCTTGCCTTGATCCTCTAGATGATCCAAACCCAAAAATGCCCTTGGTCTTGAAAATGGTGTAGAAATGACTAGCTATAAGGCTTGGAATGGGGAGAGCTTCAATGGAGTTCCATGGAGGAAAGTGAAAGAAGAAAATGAGGAAGAAGATGGAAGTGAGCTAGGGAAAGTATGGGGAGTGTGGGATAAGTGATGGGAGGTGTTGACTTGAGGGAAAGAGAATGAGGGTTTTAAGGGGAAGGGTTATGGCCCCCCCTTCACCCTACCACTACCAAGGCTTTCCCTTTTTAAAATAACCCATCCCAAAATTATTTATCTACCCCATTTAACCTCCTTCTACTATTTATTCAATTCCTTTTTATTATATTTTCCCAAATGCTTTATTTATTTCTATTTTTATATTTTTTCTAGAACATTAATTTATTACACTATCATTTATCCTAATCATATGAAGTCAAGTATGTAAAAATAGACACATAACATTAACAATAATATTAAAGACACACAATATGATATTAAAATTAGAGCCTAGGTTTAGGGTCGTTACATGGACCATACACGGTTCCACACCACGAAGGGACAGGGGGTGAAACTAATCAAGAGATAAAAGGCAAACAAATAAAATAAAATGACAGAAATTAAATAAGAACGCAAACAAATAAACACCGTTCCCCGGCAACGGCGCCAAAATTTGATAGGCTTTATCGCAACACCTACAAATTACTACAAGGACTCCTAATAATGTAGATAGTGAAAGTCCAGGATCGATCTCAGGGAACAGTTATTTGGTTGTGTAATAGTCACAGACCAGTTTGGGGGTTGTTTGATTGGTTTGTTGTAATTAAACTAAAGCAAGAAAATAGAGTTGTAAACAATAATTTAAAGAACACTTTGGATAAATAAAACTATCACTGTTTATCAATCAATATCATTGGTTCATTCTTTCAGTTCTTCCCCTAATCACTTGATCACGAGATGTAAAATCTCTATCTCTTCTTTGATAGTAGTTAATAGCGGCGACACGCTCAACTAGAAACCCTAATTGATAAATAGAATCTAGCTGACACGATCAAGATTCTAAATATAAATTGATGAAATTCTAAGAGATGAAGATCAAGAAATTATTCTATTCTTTTTCAAATAGAAGATAAAGCTAATTTTACCCTACTCACAATTCAAGATAGCACATACAAGAATTATGAAATTGCAACAATGAAAACCCTAGTCCGACACGATAAAAGGGAATTCTAGCAAAAACCAATTAAAAAGATTAAGAAATTGATCAAGTTTCAAAATCCTAGAAATCGATTTAACAATAAGCACGAGTAAAATTATAATTAGGGAGAAAAAGATAGAAAAAATAAAACCTCAATTGATCTTCAAAACAGATCAAGATTTATTATCCAAAGCAATGGAATTAGGCTTCCATGAAAAAAAAACCAAACTTTGAATTGTTTTTCTAGAAACCTCCTTCCAGCCGTCAATGTTACAGGCCCACCCAATAATAAAAAAAAAAACTAGTATTTATATCCTCCCTCTCTCAAAGAAACCTAAGTTAAAAAAAATAAAAAATAAATTAAAAACATTAAAAGCCCAAAATCCCGTTGCCTGCTTTCCGGATTCCAGCGCTGAGGCACGACTCGTGCGGCCATGGACGACTCGTCCCAAATTGCTTCCTCGCTGTTTCTGCCGTCCCCTTTATGGGGAATACTTGGTTAAAGTCGGGACGACTCATCCCCATAGAAATTCTTCCAGATTTCTTCATCTCATGTTGATTCTTTGGCTCGATTTGATCCTCGATATGATTTCAACCATCCTTAACTCGACTTTGTTGGCTTCCATTGATGTAGATATGAAGCTCTAGGTCCCTTTGACTTGATTGTGAATTCGATTACAAGGTATAAATCTATCAATTACTCTCGAATTACAACTTTTCTCACTTAATCCTCACAATATAAAATACTCTCAATATTACATCAACCCTATCTAAATACATGGAAATTGAATATAAAATGAACGGAAAACATAGGAATTACATAGCATAAATCATGGCACATCACTTACCATTCATGATGAAAGTGAAGAAGAAGAGTGTACCCTTACTTAAGTCAAGTGGGAAGGAACTGCATACAGAGGTCACTATAACTCAAGGATCAAGGGCCACAACCTCGAACCATACCGGAAAATGCTCAATGGCTATTTCGTTCGAGAAAGAGAAGACATCCCATATTTCATCTTTCCAGAACCATGGACAGACGATGAAGGAAAGCACCATCCAGGCTTCGAAATTTTCAACAACTGCGACGCTTCTTCAGATGAAACAGAACCCGTCCCACTAATCCTTAAAGATTTGTGGGTACGAAAGCTGAAGTGACCAACGAATGGGACTTGTGTTGGGAGAAGACATGCTGTGACAATTCAAGAATCTGTGCCGACTAGAAGACAGCCAGATCCATGCAATATCCAAGAGGGATGCTCAAACTATTGATTACATGAAGCTAATCCAGAAGTGTGATGAGCCAATTCTAAACTGTCACATCACTGGAGGACCAGTTGTTGATGAAGATTTCATGATCAAAGAGCTTGGTTGTACTCCCCACCCCGCAGGAAGATAGGCCCTGTAACTTTCACTTTAGAGTCAGGCTCCGCCTCTTATGAACTTACTCAAGAGGAAATTGAGGCAGTGGCAGAGCATGTATTCCCCTACTTTCTTAATGAAAACTTTGATCTTTTCGAGTACCCTGAGATTGCTAACATCGTGAATGATGAATTAACTAATAATAATAAATATAACGAACTAGTTAATAATGAATCATATGATGAGATAGATCAAGAAAACAAATAAATTTTGAAAGAATTAGCAAAGCAAGTAGGTCGTTGTGGAAAGAATGGCCCTATTGACAATGAAGAAACGCAAACGGTTAACCTTGGGACGACAGAAGACCCCAGAGAAACCAAGATCGGCAGCTTCTTCAGAGGGGAAGACAGAGAAATCCTACTACAGCTCCTCAGAGAATATATCGACGTCTTCGCTTGGTCCTACAAAGATATGCCAGGGTTAAATCAGTTGATCGTGGAACACAAAATATTGCTGCTACCTAACGCCAAACCAGTCAAATAGAAACTGCGCAAGATTAAGCCCGAATGGTCGATGCGGGTGAAGGAAGAGATAATGAAGCTCTTGAGAGGATTTATCAAGGTAATCGAATACCCGGAATGGCTAGCCAATACAGTGCAGGTGGCCAAAGCAAATGGGAAGATACGAGTTTGTGTTGACTTTAGAGACATGAACAAGGCATCCCCTAAAGATGACTTCACATTGCCAAACATAGACATGTTGGTTGATGCTACCGAAACTTATGAAGTTCGCTTATTCCTGGATGGTTTCGCAGGATACAACCAAATTCTCATGGAAGAAGAAGACCAACACAAAACAACATTCACCACACCTTGGGGAATGTTTTGTTATACGGTCATGCCGTTTAGTATAAAGAATGCAGGGGCTACTTATCAGAGGGCAGTCACAACACTACTCCATGATATGATCCACAAGGAAATAGAGGTATAAGTGGACGACATGATTATCCACTCCAGAGGGACAGATGGTCAGCACTTCATAGATCTCATAAAATTCTTCAATAGACTGAGGCAACACAAGATGAGGCTCAACCCCGCAAAATGCTCATTTGGGGTGGTCAAAGGAAAAGTCTTAGGATACATGGTCACCGAGCGTGGCATAAAAGCAGACCCCACCAAGATAAAGACTATCATAGACATGCCACCGCCTAGAACACATAAAGAGGTGAAAGGATTCATGGGCAGACTCCAATACATCAGTCGATTCATCAATCAAATTACTACAATGTGCGATCCTATCTTCAAGCTACTTAAGAAAAACGCACCACAAGAATGGACCGAAGAATGTCAAGAAGCATTCGAGGAAGTAAAGCACTACTTAACTTCCCCACCCATCATAGTTCCGCTGCACAAGGAGAAACCCTTAAAACTTTACCTCAAGGTTACTGACAATGCACTGGGGGCTATGCTTGCTCAAGAACAGACAGATTCCCACACAGAGAATGCAATTTACTTTGTCAGCCATCGATTCCAGGGCATTGAAGTGAATTACTCTCCACTCGATAAGTCTTGTGCTGCGCTTGTCTGGGTAACACAGAGGCTAAAACACTATATTAAAACCTTTCTAGTTTGCCTCATCGCACGAATGGATCCTCTGAAGTACATCCTTGACAAATCTGACCTGTCTTCGCGCTTGGCCAAATGGTATTTCATGCTCGGGGGATATGACATCACTTACGTCACTCAAAAATCCGTTAGGGTGAGTATATTCGCAGATCAGTTAGCCGAATTTCCTTGTGACGAAGTGAAGGTGGAAGACCCGCGATTCCCTGATGGAGACATCATGAGTATAGAGGATGAAAATAAGTGGCAATTATTTTTCGATGGCGCAGCCAATAAGAAAGGTTATGGTATCGGAATGTTATTGGTAGATCCCGACGACATCTATACTCCGCTAGCAATACGCCTCGACTTTGACGCCACTAATAACACTGTCTAATATGAAGCTTGTATAGCGGAACTCGAAGCATCCCTAGAACGCAATGTGACTGAACTCGAGGCATATGGAGATTCTCAGTTGATCATCAATCAGACACTGAAGAAGTGGAGGATCCAAGATCTGACCCTTCAAAGATACAATGCATATCTCCAAGAGTTGGTGCAACAATTCCAAGATGTCTCGTTCCACTACCTCCCCAGAGATAAAAACCAGTTTGTAGATGCTTTGGCTACGCTTGCTTCCTTGTTCAAAATCCCTGCAGGAAAAGTAGCAAAACCCTTCAAAGTAACTCGGCGAGAAACTCCTGCCTAATGCGTCGTCATTGACCTCCATAACTACAAGGATGAGTGGTTATCCAAGTACGCCACCATCGATGACTCCGATAAGAAACCTTGGTACTATGACATTTGGCATTTCATCCTGGATGGAACCTTCCCGCCCGAGGTCGATAAGAAAACTTAGGTTGCCCTTAAAAGATTAGCGGCTAATTATGTCATCATTGCTGATCGCCTATTCAAAAAGTACTCCAAAAGGAACCTCCTCTGTGCCACCAAAGAAGAGGCTCGAGAGATAATGGACCATGTTCATCAAGGAGTGTGCGGAACCCACATGAGCGGAAACATGCTCACCAAGAAGATCATCAGACAAGGATACTTTTGGTTAACCATGGAAGTAGACTGCACCAACATGGTCAGGAAATGCCATAAGTGCCAGGTCTACGCTAACCTTTAGCATGCACTGCCTTCCTTACTATATCCTATGACATCCCCTTAGCCCTTCTCTATATAGGGCATAAATGTGATTGGAAAGGTCACACCCGCGGGAACCAATAGGCATAGTTTCGTTCTAGTAGCCATCGACTATTTCACAACATGGATCGAGGCTGCCTCCTACAAAGTCTTGAATGCTATAAAGGTAGCAGATTTAATCAAGCACAACATCATTTGCCGATATGGGGTGCCACAAGAGATGATATCTGTTAATGGCTCCCACTTTGAGAAAGAAATCGACCGTCTCTTGAAAGAATATAAAATCATAAGGCACAAGTCATCTCCCTACAGGCCTCAAACGAATGGAGCAGTTGAAGCCGCAAATAAAATAATCAAAACCATCATCAGGAAAATGACAGTCACTGGAAAGGATTGGCCCGACAAACTACCCTTCCCACTTTGGGGATACCGTACCTCGGTCTGAACAGCCACCGTCGAAACTCCATATGCCCTCGCATACGGATTGGAAGCCGTTCTACCTATAGAGCTGGAGATACCTTCACTTAGGGTTCTCCTAGAAAATCAAGTAAACAAAATCGACTGGTTGGAAAACAGATACGAAGAGCTAGCCCTGCTAAACGAAAGGAGACTGAGAGCCACCGAGCACACTCAAGCCTACTAAAGAAGAATGGCAAGAGCTTTCAATAAAAAGGTCAAAATGAGGAGTATAAGAGTAGGCGACCTAGTTCTCCATGAACATCGCCCTGGACCTTTTAACCCTCTAGGCAAGTGGGGACCAAGATGGATAGGACCCTACATCGTCAAGAAAATATTCTCTGGGGGAGCCCTTCAGCTGGTGGATTTAGACGGAGATCAACTATCAAAGCTGGTCAACATGGACAAGCTCAAGAAGTACTTCGTGTGACTTGGCTTCTGAAAAAAAATAAAAAAAAATCGCTCGCTAGGTTGAAAATCCCAAAAGGGACGGCCTAGGAAAAAATTAGAGCTCGCACAAGAAAAGAAGCCCACTTGATTGAAAACCTGAAAAGGCGGTCTAGTCAGAAACTAGGGTGTGCAAAAAAAAAGGCCATGTCTCGCGCGAGACTACTCCTCCATAAAAAACGAATTTTGTCCAATTTCTCCCCAAAAATGAACTATGTCGACCTGAACCTCTTATTTAATTGATGTAAAAGAGGAACGTAGGCAACCTTCGGGTTCGGTCTAACTAAATAATAAAATCAAATCTTGTCCTTGTATTAATCGAATGAATTTGTTGATAACAAAATGAAAATTCTAATGACAACGACAAATTTGCTAAGCTAAGGATCTTCAAAAAAATAATAATAACTAAACTATTTGATCTATCAAAGCAATCTCTTGGTACACTCTAGGATCTAGCCTTTCATTGACTTTGTTGGCCAGCAGACATGATCACTACCATCATCTCGATCTCTTTTGCGATTTGGACCCTTCAAGGAAGAACATCCATCAAGGAGAGTGAAAACAGATTTTGAAAGCCTCTTGAAGATATTGGGCCTATCCCAGGCTTGCATCTTTCCGGGGAGATCGTTACCTCTTCTTTCATACCAATCCCCATCAAGGAAATCTTGGGTTGGGTCAGTTCTGACATTAGCAGGATCTGATTGAGCCTCGCTCCTTCTCAAAATGCTACTCTCCACAAAAGAGTTTCCCAATAATGGACATCGTATCTCATCAATCTTTTCCGTGCTTGGGTGACCACTATGGAAGAACCAATCCAAGTACTTATCCGATAAAAAGACACTTGCATCAAAGCTTCGAAGGTTCGTCCAACGATCTCGACTGGTCCCTTCACCCCAAGCTTGAGCTAGCACCCTTGCAAACTCTGGACCAATATATGACACTTCACGAGAGGTTCCTTTTGAAATAAAAGTGTCCTATTGTTGACCGAATTGACGGAGCACCCGCTTGGGAAAAGAGAAAGAGGAATCTCGCAAACTCGGAAGCACAACTCTATCAAAACCCCTAGTATTGGCAACATACTTGTTCAATCTCTAAAACGGTGGACACAAAATAATATCTATGGTAGTGGCCTTTGTAATCAATTGAGCCCACTCATCCTCCGAAAGATCCTTGATCAAAAGCTTCCTCATATGATACATAAAAAAGGAATACTCTAACGGCGGGGCTACCAATTTGAGATGTTCTCTAAGCCAAATAGTCAATAAAAGAGGACTCCCTTGAGTCATGGCAGTGATCATATGCAGCTCATTAAGACCATGAAGGGTCTCACCCAATACTAAAGGAAGGATGTTCCTAGAACGTCTCCTAGCTTGCAAGACAATTTCCAACAATTGGGAGTCAACCAAGCCACCCCTACATGTGAACAATACATCTCCAAAAAGAGAAAGGGCCAAGAAGTTCCGTTTATAAACAAGGAAAGTCTCATCGTCCAAATCTCCACCAAAGCGTTCGGGAAAAAAAGAACAATCCACCCACCTGCGGTGAACCAACTCATAACAAATATCAAGGGAAATTCCCAATAATTCGTTCAATGCCTCTGAATGATTTCTATCAAACTTAGGAATCACAATCTCACCGGTCAAGGGCATATCCAAGATAATGGCAAATTCTTCTACGGTGGGTACCATGTCATTAAGGGAAAAATTAAAGAGATGAAGGGAAGGATCCCAAAACCTAGCAGCTCCCTACTGAAATTACCCGAATCCGGCTGCGCGGGCCCTATCATCTCGCAATTTGAGTTGGGAGGTGTCGCTGCGTTTGTTTGTAGAGTCACCACGCCATTTTGATTTAGCCCGAAATATTGAGAGAAGACTTTGTTTAAAAAAGGTTGTTGTGTGATGAGATTTGGAAGTCAGGTTATGCCTCGGGAAGAGAATTGCAGAGCTCACCCGAGTCGCCTCGTATACATGAGTCTTTCAATACCCCTCTTTCTTTAAAAGTTGTGTGTGTGTATGTGCTTTTAAAAATGCATGCTGAATATGATGTCTACATTGTATGCTATGTATTGAAATGAATTGAAATAGTTTGGGAAGGAGGCCTTACCAATGTTCCATCAAGGAATGAAGTCACGTTATGCGGAGACGATGTCTCACGAGACGTGTTCCATCAAGGAATGAAGTCCCGTTATGCAGAGACGGTATCTCACGGGACGTGTTCCATCAAGGAATGAAGTCACGTTATGCGGAGACGGTATCTCACGGGACTTGTTCCATCAAGGAAATGAAGTCACGTTATATGGAGACTATGTCTCACGAGACGTGCTTTATACGTCTAAGGATAATGTTTTGGAAATTTTACGGTCTTCCGGACCAGGTATTTTAAAGCCTTCCGGGCTACGGATAATAATTTGGGAAATTTATACTGTCTTTCGGACCGGGTAATTCAAAGCCTTCCGGGCTACGGATTATGACTTATGATGGTGATAAAGACGTTCGTGCCTTATCACAAGACAGATCCTTCAATCAGGGACGTAGAGATGCGCGTACCTCTAAATGCATAATTTAAGGATAATGATTTATGCTGGTGATGGTGAAATTGTGAGTGGACATGTCGGTGTCCAAGAGGTGAAATGTTATGTGGATGTGTCGGTGTCCAAAGGTGAAATTGTGTGTGTGGACGTGTCGGTGTTTGAAGGTGAAATTGTGTGTGAAGGCGTTTGCGCCTTGGAGTTCGGGCATACGATGACGGTCGGGGTTTATCTGCTGGGGATATGTACGGTCTCACATTAATGGCCGTTTGACTTTTGTCCGCTGGGGAAGGGGGTTCGGGCTTACTTTGATGATCGATTTTTATATTGTGTTTTGTGTTTCAGAGGCATTTTGTGCTTTGGGATTTATGTTCGAAGGCATTTGGGTCTTGGAGTCCGGACTTATGATGACAGCCAGAGTTTGTTTTGCCATTTAGTGGGCGAGATCCGGACTTACGATGACGGCCGGGGCTTGTTTTGCCTATTAGTGGGCGAGATCCGGACTTACGATGATGGCCGGGGTTTATTTTATTGGTTTAGGGACCAAACTGCATGAATCTTGCTGGAAATGGCATTTGGACGGCCAAGGGCAAAGATTATAAGGGCAAAAGAGGAATTTCACCTGGGATGAAAAGTGATCCGCGCGGATTCACCTGCCTTGCAATGTGGTCCTCGCGGATTTATCTGTAAATTTGATTTTCTGAATCAAAATCAGATTTCCAGCAACGACGCCCACTCCATTTTCCATTCTTTTGCCGAGGAGAAAGAGAGAGAGAGAGAGAGAGAGAAAGAAAACTTGATTTTGTTCAAAATATTCTTGAGAGAATCCTTCCGAGTTGATTAGATTGATATCATGGCGGATAGAATCGGGCGAGGTCGTCGCCAAAGGGGCCGAGAGGCCATAGAGAGGAGATTGGATCTTCAAAGGAATTTTTCTTCCTTCTCACCTTCAACAAGGAACCCAGACGTTTTGTATCCGGATTCGGAAGTGCACACCTTGCAGGGGAAGACCGCAAAGGAGGTAAGAAATCAAATTTTGTTTTGATTATTGCTTGGAATGATGTATGCTAGAACTAGGTCTTTAGTTTTTGCATATTTGGGGCTTTTGTTATTGTCATGCTCATTTTGTGAAATTGATGATGAATTGTTGAAATTGAGCATGTAAGGATTTTGGGTATGTGATTTTTGTTCAAAAATGTGGAGTTTAGCTCTTATTTGTGAAAATAAAGTGCCTCTCCTTACATGCTTTGGTGATTTGTACCTTGATGCTATTTCTGTATGTACATTGTGGGAAAAAATTTCTGTGTAGGGACGGACTTTGTGTGGGAAATTTATGTGCAATGGGTGCCATGTTTTTGTAACGGACTTTTGTTGAAAAATTGCCGTGTAGAGAAGGACTTTGTGTTGTAAAATGTGTGCCATGTAGAGACGGAATTTTGTGATGTGCCGTGTTGGGACGGACTTTTGTGTGAAAAATTGTCGTGTAGAGACAGTCTTTGTGTTGTAAAATTTGTACCGTGTAGGGACGGACTTTTATGCTTTGCCGTGTTGGGACGGACTTTTGTGTGAAAAATTGCCGTGTAGAGACGGTCTTTGTGATGAGCCGTGTTGGGACGGACTTTTGTGATGTGCCGTGTTGGGATGGACTTTTGTATGAAAAATTGCCGTGTAGAGACGGTCTTCGTGTTGTAAAATGTGTGCCGTGTAGGGACGGACTTTTGTGATGTGCCGTGTTGGGACGGACTTTTGTGTGAAAAATTGCTGTGTAGAGACGGTCTTTGTGATGTGCCGTGTTGGGATGGACTTTTATGCTTTACCGTGTTGGGACGGACCTTTGTGATTTTTTTTTTGTATATTTGCTTAAGTACTGTTATTGACGTACCTTTGCTGTGTTTACCTGCAGGGTGAGTTGTCGTCGTCTGGGAAGGCGAAGAGGATGAAGTCACAAGGGTCTCTTGAGGCCGTGATAGAGTTGTGGCGTAGCCTGCCTGATATTTCCCGAGATGTGAGGCCTAGTCCTCGGAGGCTAGTGATTGCCACGAGGCTGAACGTGTTCGTGGAGAACCTGGCTGGGATAGCAAAGACGCAGAAGAACAAGGGCGTCTTCTTGGCCTTGTCTGAGTACTGGTGGGACACCACGCATACTTTCCATTTTAGCTGGAGAGAGGTAACGGTGACTCCTACTGACTTTGTGGTGATCACCGGGCTTTCCTTTATGGGGGGAGTCGGTGAAGTGGCGGGACAGGATGTCCGAAGAGGTGCTGGCTGAGCTGCTTGGGTTTGCGCCTTATCCCCGTAAGGGCTTGGGTATGGCGTACCATGATGTGGAGGCGAAGATTACCGCCAACATCGGGGATTATAGTCGGGGCACTGGGGTAGTGACGGTGGAGCAGCTGGCACACTCTTTTATGTGGTTTGCCCTCTCCGAGACTTTATTCTCGAATCACGCCTCTTCAATTCTTTTCCCTCTGCTGGAGAGTTTGGTGGACTTGAAGAGGGTTTGTGAGATTGCTTGGGGCGAGGCGGTCTTGGCCGAGCTCTATTTTGCTATAGACCGATTCAGCCGGGGCGCGATCAGTTCCCTGGGATGCTTTGACTTTGCACTGGAGGTATGAGTTTATTGTTGTTTGTAGTTTAGCACTTGGTCACTTCTCCGTCTTCTTTTTCTTTTTCTTTTTTCTTGTTCTGAGCACTATCTAATTTTTTTGTTGCAGGCGTGGTGCTATGAGATCTTCCGGTGCCAGTCGTGGGACTTGGAAGATGATGCCATGTTTGGTTATCCTGCCATGCTGTGCTAGGCTCGCTCTTTGAGGAAGAGGAGGATGAGCCGGGGAAAGATCACTATCACCTATCAGGAGGTGCAACGATACTTGGAGAGGGACAGTCTGGAGGGGTTTCAGTTGTACCCTTGGACTCGGTATGGCAAGGACGAGCTGAAGGGTGCCCCCTGGGTGACGCGGTAGCGGAAGCTTCTGCGGGGTCTTACTTGTGACTCCATGTATCTGGGGGAGAGGGTCTTCTGGCAGCATGGCGCAGGAATGCCTCCTATGGCTCCGAGGGATCCGCCCTTCCATATGATGAGTCCTCTTGATATGGACGTGCTGGAGTATGAGAGGTACCATGCCGGTGTGAGTGCCGAGGAGTTCGTCAGGGAGGGAGAGGAGTATGCGAAAGTTGAGGATGCCACAGGTATTGGCAAGGGAGAGGCAGACTGGCTCGTCACGTCCTCCAGATGTCCCGATACCTGGGCCAGACTTCATATGTTCGTGGGGACTCTTCAAGGAGGAGGGTGACGGTGCCCGTCCCAGAGCATGGTCCTGCTACTTATCGGTTGACCTGGATGCTCCGGTGAGTATGTTTACTCTTTTCCATCTTGGCATCTTTTCTGTATTGTTCTCTTTTGTCGAGTATGCTTGTATCTCTTTTTCTGAGCTTCTCTTTGGTTGCTTGCTTGCGCAGGTCTCGGCGCGGAGCTTGGACGTGCTCACCCGCATGTACGTGGGGTTGAGGGCCTTCGCGAAGAAGCTTATGAAGAAGATGTCCTGCGGGTCTTTGCGGAGCGCGGCGACATTTGAGTCGATGCCTTCGAGGAGGTCTGTGGATACTCCTTCTTTGAGGGCTGAGCCAGAGCCACAACCTGAGGTGCTGGTTCGGGAGCGGCACAACTTAGATGCGGGGACATCTTTGGGGGCCCAGAGGGCGCATACCCTTTATCAGTTCTTCCCTTCGTCGGGTACGCAGGGTGAGGGTTCGTCCTCGTATCCTTCTTTGATCCTTTTACCTGGTTCAACCCTTCGGAATACTTCGAGCATTCGATTGAGGAAGGGGTCGAGTATTCCGAAGACGAGGAGGTGACTGTCGGGTTTTCCGAGATGCCGGAGTTCCTGTTTGAGGAGGCTGATGATGACAAGTCGGAGTAGGGCTCCTTTTGCTTTCCCTCTTTCTGTTGTTTTTTTTTCTTTTTCTTTTTTTTATGTATTTGTAGAGCAACAGACATTTTGTATCTGTAATAAAACACTTGTATTTGGCATATCAAGGTATTTTATTTGAGATGTAATGACGTATTTGTGATCCTGGGGACTTACCTAGGAATTGTTGCTAGCTTATTATTATTTTTCTGTGCATGTCGCATGAGCTGGGAATGCATTTATGGTTAGTGTATGGTGGCCGGAAATGGCTTTGGCGAGGCCTTTGAGCGGTCGGGGGCAAAATCCTGCTGCGGGCAGTAACTGTTTTGCAGTTTGCTGAAAATTTGGCCAGGCTGCAAAGTGGTCCACGCGGACTCTTCATGCATGCAAAATGGTCCGCGCGAACGCTTATTGCTTTTGGATAGGAGATAAGAGTTACAGAAAATCTGGATTTCCCTTATCTCTCCACTCCCATTTGCAGTCGTTTCGAGCCTTCTTCCTCATTTTCTCAAGAAATCTCCATTTTCGTCATGGATTCTTCATTTGGTCCGAGAATTTCGCCGAGACTTTCAAAGGAGAGGCAAGCATGCTTTCTCGAGCGGCTCAAGACGTGGATGAGGCACCACCTGAGGCACAATAAACGGGCTTTCAAGGTGAGATTTCGACTCTGCCCGATTTGGTCCCTTAAGGAGTTAGTTCCTGATTGGGAATTATTGCGGGCTGCTGCAAGGTTCTGGAATGTTAGGAAGCACATTTATAGCTTCTCCTACAATGAGGTTACTCCCACCTTCGAGGATTTTTGGGCTTTGCTTGGATGACCGGAGGTGGAGGCCATCTCGCTTCCTTAGATCGGAGGTGCGACCGTGAGCGTGAAGCTTGCGTGTTTTCTTCGGACTTCGTTGGAAGAAGAGCAAGGTATGACTTTTGATTCTGGTCATAGTGACATTTCTGCGCTGCCTGAGCGGTTTATGGGTAATGACGAGAGTGACGTCTTATGGGATGCATTTGCTTTGTGCGTGATAGCAACGCTCTTCATGGTCATCTCCCTTAGGGTATGTGAAGGTGCTTCGCTGGATGTGGTAGGGCACTGCCGAGCCGGTGAGGATATTGCTCCATTGGTTCTGGGGGAAACCCTTCACGGCATCGATCGCCTTGCGAAAGGGTATAGGTTCATGAGAGGGGGAAGCCCGTTCTGCTCACCTTGTGGTTGCGAGAGAGGCTCCAAGCCATGCCCGAGTCTCTGGCATCTTTTAGTCCATCGATGTTTGCTCAGCGACCTCTTGTATTGGATATGGATCAGTCCGCTTGGGAGAGATGGATGGCACAGCTTGGTACGCATCAGATCCGTTGGTGGGTTCCTGACTGGGGGATTGAGACTAGGAGGGCCTTTCAAGAAGGTTCCTATGTTGTCAGAGTTCCGGGTTTGCATTGGTCCTCTTTCTATGTCCCGTAACTCGTTGCTCGACAGTTTGGGATAAGGCAGGAGCCTCTGTTGGGTTGGGACGACATCGCCACCATGGAGGTAACTTCTTTCTCTATGATAGATTCAGATGCCTTTCTGTATTTTCTGAGGGTATGGAAGTATTCCGCTTTCCCTCCTGTGGTGCTCCTTCGACGTCGGGAGAGTGTTGTGTTGACCATCGAGTACCTGGATTGGTACGAGCAGAATGTCGGGCAGACCCAAGTGGTTTTAGGGAGCAGGCATGAAGCGATTCTGGGGCAAGGTTGCCGTCTCAGCTACATCCTTAGAAGTGCAGAAGCCTGGTCTGACCCTCGGAATGTTACGGGAGACGCTTTATTTGACTACGAGACCAGAGTTGACCGACTGACGGAGAGGGGTCCCCTTTTGCAAACTCGCAGGGAGGAGATCCGAGCCGAGGCACGGGCGAATGAAGCTTTGCGAGCTGCTGGATTGTTTGACTCGATGGGGAGGACCCCTGATCTCGGAATGATAGAGACAGAGTTGGCTCACGTGGAGCGAAAGAAGACTCGCCGGGGATGAGGGAATAAATTGAAGAATGGTGAGGGGACAAGCGCGGGTGGCGCGCAACGACCTCCTAAGTATCCATCCATTGCATTGCAGACACATTATTTGTTAAATGTATTAAGATGTGTTTTAGCATGTTGTGAGCTTGAGAGTAGACCGTGCTTGTACTCATCAAGAAGCATTTTAATCGTTAGTGATTTGTGATTTACTTTTAAAGCTTTGTCGAGACGCAAGATCTCTTGCTTGCTTTTGTTTGAGCCTTATCGGCGTCCAACTTTGGACCTTTTGTTCCATTTGTAGACCGAAACTAGACGGAGCCTTGGCGGCATCTACTTTTTGGATTTTGTGTTTGGATTGATCTGAGCCTTGATTGGCATCCAATTTTTTGTTTTTGTGTGTTTTTAGACCGAACCAATTAAGGCTGCCTACGTTCCTCCCGGACTGAGGGGCTTAGGTCTCCGTAGTTCGACACTACAATGAGTGACGGGAGACGAAAAGTTGATCTTCTTTTAGGCGAAGTATCTGCGGAGTTTGCTTTCGTTGACTGGATTCATGAAGGGGTTGCCGTCTATCTGTCAGCTTCATGGCACCTCCTAAGAAGATCTTTTGGACCACGAATAAGCCGATCTATGTTGGTTCCCATTTTCTAAGCGGATTGGTTGGGGTGGGAGGCTTTTCTTTGAGTACTAGGTCACCTTCCCTGATATCTCGGGATTTGACTTTCTTGTCGAAATATCTAGCCATTTTTCTTTGGTAGGCTTGGATGTGTTCCATGGCCTTTAGTCCGCGCTCGTCTAGCAGGACCAGTTCGTCATGTCGGCTTTGGAGCCATTCAACTTCGTTGATTTCGTTTTCCAGCAACACTCGGAGTGAGGGAATTTCCAATTCAACGGGCAGTACTGCTTCCATCCCGTATGTTAGGGCGAATGGAGTTTCTCCCGTGGCTGTTCTTAGGGCTGTACAAAAAATCCGAGGAACCGGACCGGACCAGTAGAACCGGACTGGACCAGTAAAAACCGGACCGAAAAAATAGTATTGGTCCGGTCCTGGTTCCAAATTTTTATGGAACCGATTATTTGGTCCGGTCCTGATTTTGAAAAAAATATACGCGGTCCTGGACCGGAACCGGACCGGACCGAGAATATTATATATATATATATATATATATATATATATATATATATATATATATATATATATAAACTTTTTTAACTTTTATAGGCATTTACCCCAATACGGCAATACACATTACTCATTACCCACTAACTATCCACCCGTCTCTCCAGCAAAACCAAAACCAAAACATCTGATGTTGCATAAGCATGTATACCAAAACACCTTATGTTCCTAGATCCTTGAGTTATTATAGTGTGATTAGTTATTATAGTGTGATTATAATGATTAAATGGTTCATAGCTCTCTTTTCCTCTGTTCATAATCGCCACAACTCCCCTCCTTTCGAGTTGTATTTATCTTTATTCATTTTGTTCATTTAGTAAAAGAAAAGTAATACTCTCTCCGTCCCAAAATGTCCAAAAAAAATCATATTTACTCTAATTGTTGATTTTGTTCAACTATTTGGTTTTTAAATATGCTTGCTTGTAGATTTTGTTATTGTAAAAAATTATATTATATTGTAATTTGTAGAACCGGTGGAACCGGACCGGAACCGGACCATTGGAACCGGACCGATGGGACCGGTCCTATAATTGTAATGGTCTGGTCCTGGTCCTAAATTTTTACAGAGCCGAAGTATTTGGTCCGGTCCTGATTTTCTAAAATTTTGCCAAAAACCGGACCAACCCGGACCGTGAACACCCCTAGCTGTTCTGACTGATGTTCGGTAGCCCCAAAGTGCCAGGTGCAGCTTCTCGGGCCAATCTCGTCCTCGTGTGGTCAATTTTCGGATGATCCTTTCGAGGGTCTTGTTTGCTGCTTCTACTGCGCCATTAGTTTGTGGCCTGTAGGGAGATGACTTGTAGCGTGTGATTTTGAATTCGGCCAGTAGTCTGTCGCATTCTCCTTCGAAGTGAGATCCGTTGTCTGATATGACCTTGTTCGGGATGCCATATCGGCATATGATGTTTTCCTTGAGGAAATGTGCGACCTTCTTGGAAGTTAGCACTTTGTAGGACTTGGCTTCGACCCATTTTGTGAAGTAGTCGATGGCTACCAAGATGAACTCGTGGCCGTTGCTTCCGGGCAGAGCGATCTTCCCGATGACGTCAATTCCCCAAGTTGTGAAGGGCGAGGGAGTAGTCATGCAGTAGAGATCATGAGGAGGAAGATGGTTAAGGTTGGAGAACCATTGGCACTTGTCACAGCTTCGGACAAAGTGGATGCAGTTGCCTCCATGGAGATCCAGTAGTAGCCCCATTGTGGATTTCATTCATGGGCTCGTTCGCCTTTTCCTTGCTGATGCAGCGTAGGAGAAGTCCTTGGTAGCATTTTTTGTATAGCATGTCCCTAAGGAAGAGAAAGTGAGAGGCAAGGCGTTTTAGGGCCACGATGCTTTTGGCTTTGATTCCTTCTTTGTATTTGCCTTCCTCATTCATGAAGGTGGTTTCCCCGTTCTTGAGGTATTGGTAGATTTGGTTGTACCATGGCTCATTGATGGGCTCAGGTTCCGGCTCGATTTCGCAGCAGTAGGCAAGAATTTCCTTTCGTCCCACTTTGAATGGCTTTATCGCCTTTCCTTTGGAGATTTCAACGAGTGAAGCCAGGGTGGCTAGGGAATCTGCAAACCGGTTCTGGTCTCTTGGCAAGTAGTGGAAGGTGACCTCATTGAATTGCGAGATGAGGTCTTCCATGCAGGCGTGGTATTTTTGCAGACCTGGGTCTATCGTTTTCCATTTGTTGGAAACTTGGTTGATGATCAGGGCTGAGTCCCCGCGACCTCCAACTCTTTGACGCTCCTTTCGAGTGCGGCCTCTAGTCCGACAGCGCAGACTTCATATTCGGCGGCGTTGTTGGTTACCTCGAAGTTTAGCTTTATGGCGATTGGGGTGTGCTCGTCTTTTGGATCGACCAAGAGCATTCCAATGCCATTTCCTCTTTTGTTGGCTGCTCCATCGAAGAACAGCTGCCATCGATTTTGGCACTCAAGTGCGAAGATTCCTTCATCTGGAAATGGTAGTTCGGGACCTTGGGCCTCGTCAGTTGGGAAGTCGGCCAGTTGTTCGGCCATTACCCGTCCCTTGATTGGCTTCTGGTTCACGTATCTGTGCCGATGAAGAGGCTTCCGCTTTGCGTCTCTTTAGGCTCTTTAGCAGTCCCCAAATTCACTGTGATTAAAACCTTCTCGGGAGCTTAGGCCCGGTTTTCCTCTCGTTTGACAACATTCTTAAAGGTTTGTTTAATGCATTGTTCAATTAATGTGCCTGCTTATTTATTAGATGAATTGTTATTAACTGTTTGTGATTTAGTTAACTCATCACTTGTTAAAGACGCAATGAGGGGATACTAAAAAAGGTCGGACCATTTATTGAAAGCATAGAGAAGATACATTATTGGTTATGAACTCATAATATTCCGGCGTAGGGCCATCAGATGACTCGAAAGACTAAAATTTAAATACAACATGACTCGAAACTAGACACTAGGAGATGAGGGATTGGACTAGGCTTCATTTCTCTTGGTAGGTTGTAGTCATGGAGATGGGGGTGATGGCTCGGGTGGCCATCCTTCAGTTGATGCCATTCCCGAAAGATGGCTTGCTTTTGGTTCGACTTTAAACCAGACCGTGGAGGTGTTAGGCAGTTTGCTTGAGGATGTCCCTCCCTTGGTGTTGCTACCAGATCCCGGGTGCTCTTGGCAATAGAAGTCGTGGAGAGCTTCTTCCAGAAGGGCGAAGTATTCGCTGATTCGGAGTTGATTCTTGCTGATGTTGATTATCTTCATAGAATCTGCTTCCTTATCTGAGATCTTTGCTTGGATGACATTCACGATATCTTAATCGAGGGGGCACGCTATTTATCCTTCCTTGATTAGGCTTCGAAGGAGGTCGCGCCATTTTTCTTCCAGGTCAGATACCGGGATGTTGAATTGGACTATGTTGTGGTGGCTGTCCCCATGGGATCCGAGAGTGTTGACTTGGGGGTTGACATGTTCCAAGGTGTTGGTGGCGGGCCATCTTTCTTCGGAAGAATTTCTGGCGAAGTATGGGTCTACTCCTTGGTCGAGCTCCATCTGGGCGTCCAACTCTTGATCTTCTTCCATGCACTCTTCGCAGTCGTATATTTCAGAATTGTCATCCTGGCCCATGAGTTATTCGATCTCTAGCTCGTCACGGCTTAGCGCATGGATGTAGAGATCTCTTTTGTAGCGGATCATGGTTGGAGACTCGTCTGCAAAGGAATATTTGGTCATGTCGGGACCTTCTTATGGGTCATAGCTTGCTGGCCAAGCGCTCTCCATCGTGCTGCTTTCGCGGATTACTTCGAGGTTTCCATTGGCGTTGATGAATTTTACGCATTGGTGTAGAGTGGATGATACTACTTTCATCTGGTGCAGCCAAGGTCATCCCAGCAGGGCAGAGAAGGTGGAATTGATTTCCACGACTTGGAATTCCACCGACTCCATTTGTTCATCGAATTGGATCCTCAGATTGATTACCCCTAAAACAGGGCATGGAGTGGAGTCGTAAGCTCGGATTACTCGAGGTGAAGGTCTCATCAGGGAGCGGTCAACTCGGAGGCATTTTATTGTACGCAAGGCAATGATGTTAACCGCCAAAACATTGTCGACCAAGACGTTCAGGAGGTAGAACCTCTCTATCTTTATGAGGATGAGGAGGGCCTCGTTGTGTCTGTTTTCACATATCTGCAAGTCTGCATCTGTGAAGGTTAGACCGCTTCCCGCGCTGCTGTTTGCTTCAGTCTCCTCCGGGGAGTGTTCGATCCATCCATGGGTGTGTCTCGATCGTGGTAGGGATCGTAGGGAGACAGTCATCCTCGAATTTTCTTTTCTGGATTCCCGATCACGGGAGCGTTTGACTCTGGTTTCTCATTCCCAGTCGTAGCGGGATAGCATGTTGACAGTCTCGGAGATTGTAGGGGACCTACTCTTGCATGGAGTCTCGCTGAAGGCTATCATGTTCACCCTGTCATTTCGGGGAAACGGATTCCCGACTGTGTTGGGGCCACGGGGGCGTTCCAACTTTCCTTCTTCAATTAGCCCCTGGACCACTTGCTTCAGCACGAAGCAATTGTCGATGGTATGACCAGGATAGTTGTGGAAGGCACAGTGTTTGCTCATGTCCATGTTAGGTTTGAGAGTCTTTGGCTGGAAATTCTCGAGAGGTTTGAGGATGTTCCGTTTCACTAATGCTTCGAACACTTGGCTCAAGGGGATCTCGAGGTTGTCAAAATGCTGAAACTATTGTGGGCGAGGAGGATTGTTGTTCCTCGGGGGCGCTTGATCGCGGTTTACTTGAGCTCCGTTTTGGATGTAGTGGACCGTTCCGACTGCTTCCTTTCCTTTGTTTGGGACAAGTGCCGGATTTGATGGGTTTGCCCGATATCGGTAGGACGAAGCAGGAACTGCTGTCTTCTGGAGGCTCAAGGTCTTTTTGAACTTTGTCCCGGTGTTGACCATGGCATGGAGGTCGGGATAAAAGTGGTGGTTGATCAATGTCCTCAGAAAGGGTTTGAGGCAGGAATGGAAGATGTTCATTTTCTCATCTTTGGAAAGCGGATCAATTATCTCGCTCAGCTTCCAATTCCATCTTTTGTAGAACTCACCTACTGGTTCGTCATCCTTTTGCTCGGTGGCTTGCAGATCATGGAGATTGGTTTCCCATTCAAGGTTGGCGCGGTACTTCTCCAAGAAGATTTCGCTGATTTGATCCCAGGTGGGGCAATTTTTCGCCTTCACGTTGAGGAACCACCTTAACGCCGTGGATTTGAGGGAATGTTGGAAGTGATCCGCCATTTGTTGTGGGGTGGCCCCTTTGGCTCTCATTCCCAAGATGTAGGTGTCGATGTGGGTCTTCGGGCATTCTGTCCCGTTGTGAATACCCCGTCCCGATGCAACGCGCATTCGGAAGTTTGAAATAAGTAATTATAAAAAAGTCGGATCGAAATGGGATATTCATTTAGTGACACTCGCTTTAAACCATATTAAAATATAAGTTTAATTTTGGGAGTCGCCACGCCACTTTGATATAGCCCAAAGCTTTGAAAAAAGGCTAAACATGTAATTGGGTTCGGGGGTCAAGTTACAATAGAAGAAGAAACGCTATCACTCCTATTGCCCGACGAATCGGTCTTTCTAGCATGTGGGGTGTTGGTTGTGTGCGGTGTTTACAGGAATAGATAGAAGAAATGGGATCATGCATAAGGAGGAGGGGAGAGAAAGAATTAATTGATGATCACACCCTAGAACCTTTGAGTTAGGCCCTCGGAAGGTGCACTAATCAACGTTCATCCTTGGGGAATTGTTTGATCATGGGACAATTATAACTAAGGTGGAAGGAAAGGAATAGTTCCTAGATCCATTGGGTTTCTTAGGGCGAAACCTTAGATCATCCTCGGCTATGCATAATTAAATATATTAAAACAACCCTAAATCTAGCATATATGACATAAGCAAGAAATAAAGTAATTAAAATATACTAGGCATGCAATAATAATAAAGACAATAATAATAAAGAACAACAATATTAAAAAGAGAGTCTTACCAATTGTAGCAAGACTTTGGGGTCGAATCTTGGCGATTCGAAGGGAAAAAGAAGAACTGAGGGTAAAGCAAGTGTAGTCTTGCTTCTCCCGTATGAAATTGTGTGTGAATATGGGGAGCCGGGCACCCCTATTTATAATACCTCGGAACTTGGGCTGGGCCACTGAATGTTCGATCGGCACTAGGGCCGAAGGGTCGATCGGGCTCTATATAGAAAAGGGTCGATCGGCTCTACCACGGGTAAAGGGCCGATCGGCACTTCTAACTGGCGTACTTTCCAAGCTAACAGTGACGGCGCAGTACGGACGAGATAATGAATTTTTTAGGGTTTTGCTAGGGTTTCTTATTAATTAACCGGGCCAAGCATTTAAATGCCTTTTTTCGGGCCGGGTACTAACAGTAGCCCCTCGGCGACGCTTCTTGTAAGACAAGTGGGGTCGACGATAAAAGAATAGGATCCGTCCTGGAAAAAAGGGATTTCAGGAGGTAAGGAAAGTGACTTTGTGGATGTGAGGTTTTTGGACTCGAGCTGAGTCGCAAAAGGACGACCAGGTAGGTCAAGTGGCTGGACCCACGTCGGGCTACCTACGTATCCCAAGGGGAATCAAGCCAAGTCGTAGTTCGAAAGAGTGGGCGTTTAGTACCCGAGAATGGCGGACGTGCAACGTCTCAAACCAAAGATGCGATTTGTGGCGAGGCTTTGAGGATCGAATCTAAGGGCGATTCGAATAATATTGAGAGATGTACGGAAAGGAGAATCAAGTATAGTCTTGCCTTCTCCGTGGGAAAATATGTTGTGTGTGGAAAGGAAACTCAAGTATAGTCTTGATTTTTCCCTTGAAAATTGTGTGTGATGGAACAAATCAAGTGTAGTCTTGATTCGCGAGATAATGTGTGGAAAGGAAATTCAAGTATAGTCTTGATTTTTCCCTTGAAAATTATGTGTGATGGAACAAATCAAGTGTAGTCTTGATTCGCGAGATAATGTGTGGAAAGGAAATTCAAGTATAGTCTTGATTTTTCCCTTGAAAATTATGTGTGATGGAACAAATCAAGTGTAGTCTTGATTCGCGAGATAATGTGTGGAAAGGAAATTCAAGTATAGTCTTGATTTTTCCCTTGAAAATTATGTGTGATGGAACAAATCAAGTGTAGTCTTGATTTGCGTACCGAGAGAAAGTGTATGGGGCAATTGTGAAAAAATATTAATTTGAACAAAAAATGCTTGGAATTATGAAATAAATTGAAAAAAGAGGAATTATTTTTTTTAAAAAAAGTTTTTTGAAAACGGTCATATTTTGAAAATGGGAAGATTTTTTGAAAATGGGGGGATTTGTTTTGAAAAGGGGGAGTAATAAATTAACCGGTCAACTCACTCTGACCGAGGAGACACGCGTCAGGCGGAGAGGCTGAAGGGCCGATCGGCCCTATGCTCTGATTGGCTGAAGATGTTGGACGAGGATCGGGGTCGCCAGGAGGAATCCTGGCCGTTCGATCAGGTGAAAGAAACACAAAATGGGAGGGCCGATCGGCCCTTGACTCCCATTGGCCTAAAAAGGCGGCCGATCGGCCTTAAGAGTTGCGTACTCTCCTTCTCCAACTCACTTTCTTCTTCTTCTCCGATTCCTCTTCTCTTTCTTCTCTGAAACTCTTCGCCGGAGTTCCCTTGATTTGTGCCGAGATTTTTGCTTTGCCATGGATCCCGACGTTGCAGCTTTGGAACGATTGCTCAATCAACCGGATTATTCACCATTGGGCTCATACACCGGAGGTACGGGTGGTTTTCATGGTTATGGAGGAGGAGTTGGAGCTAGTGGACACGGCGCCGGGGGTAGCCGCGGTTCTGATAGTTTTAGGGGCGGTTTTGGTGGTATGGGTGGTGGTTTTGATGGTGGTTATGGAGGTTATGGAGATTATGGAGGTGGCAGCCATGGCGGCAGCGGTGGTGGTCACGGTGGTGCTGGTGGCGGCAGCCATGGCGGTGATGGCGGTGGGTATGGCGGCAACGATGGCGGCCATGGCGGGAATGGTGGAAATGATGGTGGTGATGATGATGAAGAGGAGGTTGATGCTGATGCCGGGGAGAGTGACCGGAGTGACGCCGGCGGGAATGCTGAGGCCAGGAGGCGGTGAGCTTCGCGTAATTATCGGCCTTCGAGACTGTTCTTTCGTTTACACAACCAATGGATTTTTACGCGGGCCTCGAATTTTCATGGATCCACTGGTCTTCGTTCCCCGCGTCTGGGATTTAAGGTACAATTTTATTTAACAACATAATAATTGATATATGTGCAAAGTATTTTATTATTTTAAAATGCGAGTAATGACACATACCTGTGCTGTGTTTACTCAGATGAAGAAAATGAAGGGACGTAGTTCCCTTAAGGCGGTTGGTGAGCCGTGGGCGCTTGCCACCCGGTGAGGGTGGTCCTCGCGAGATGGTGTGGAGCTTGGGGTTGGGCCCCTTCTTTGATATGGTTTCACCGATGGGTCGACCCTAAGTGTAATGTCATGCGAAGGTGTGTCGTGAGTTTTGGTGGGACACGACACATACTTTTCATCTGAGTTGGGGTGAGACTACGATCACTCCTACTGACTTCGCCGTCCTCACCGGGTTGAGATTTACAGATGTAGTGTTGCCTTTTGATGAGACCTTACACTCTGATAAGGCTCGCCGATCCACTGCTTGGCGCTAGCGTCGCCCGAGCAGTAAATTTCGGTGTTGACGCAGGAAGCCGTACAAGCTTGTTAAGACCGCCATTGATCGGTACGTAGTCTGGCCAAGATGGGATGGACGCGCTTGTCCGGGGATTCCTTTGGTACGGCTTATCGCCGGCCCTCTTTCCCAACTCGGGCCCGGTGTGCCGATTCTCTTTATCGGGTGCTTTGCACGACTTGGACTTAGCGCGGGATATCTCTTGGGAGGGGCCGGCTTCGCCGAGCCGTACCGGCCCTCGACACCTGTCTCGAGGTCCAATACCTCTTCTTTTGATGCTTTTCATTTTGTCCTGGAGGTATGCTAACTCTTGCCATTCTCATTGTCCTTTTATTTGTTACTTGTCTTTCCGTTTTTTTTTGTAACCATCTGTTGTGTCTTTTGCAAGCTTGGGTTTATGAGATCTTCGGCGTTGCGCCTTTCACTCTACGGGACCAGACTCGGGATGTGCCCGTCTTGCGGTACTGGAGGAAGGAGAATAGGATTGAGGGATATCCGAAGACAGTTCGTGAATCGATTTGAGGGTCGTGTTTGATGGTCCCAAGAGACCTGAGTTTTTACTCTTTCCTTGGACTCCTGAGGCTTCTGAGGCTGTTGGTGCCGTTCGGGATGTTACTGCTTCCCGCAGACTGCTGGTTGGATTGCTTGCTGATGCGATGTATCTGGGTGAGCGGGTGTCGAGACAGTACCATGCGTGGGCTCCTCTTTATGCGCCACAGCACCCTCCCAAGAATATGTGGTACCCGAACCGATTGCCGAGGAGGATGGAGTATCTGTATGGGGTCCCCGCTTATCACTTCCGCCTTGACATGCCTTACATAGATTTTGTAGCTCTTTTTCTGAGATCACCGCAGGTGGTGCGGCGGGCTGCTGCGGATGCCCAGGCTGCTGGTATGGGGGAACAGGATCCGGTTATTCCCGAGCCGATGGGTGCTGCACCTCCCGAGATAGTGGATATGCCTCCCTTTCCTGATCACTTCTATGTGCATATGGCCGACGGGGAGGTGCGGGTGGATTTGGCTCCTACAGAAGCCGATGAGGTGGAGGGTGCCCAGCTTCCTCCCGGCGGTGCTGGCGGAGTATGCCTCTTACCTTTCTTTTTCATGTATTGATACATATGCTTTAGCTGTGATGTAACTCTCGCCCTTGATTTTTGCAGGTTACTCGGGAGTCTTATGTGCGGTCCGTGAGGCATAGCAATGTACTGACCCGTCTGCTGAGGAGTGCAGTGGCGGCACTTTCTTGCCAATCCCGGAGATCGCAGGATGTGGATCCCACAGCTGGAGACAAGCCGCCCTGTGGTGATGGTAGCTCGACATCCGGGTTTTCTCGCGGTCGTGCCTCGACTTCCCGTCGGGGTCATTAGGATTTTTCATTTTTTATGTAGTACCTGTTAGGAAAACGTAGGAGCATGCAGACTCTAGGTTTTATGCTGACTCACTGATGAATGCTTTATGTAATGGTTTATGGATTTAATATATATAAAAGTTAGTCTTTTCTATTTATGTACATTTCTATTTTTGGACGTTATCTATTTTTGTACACTGCATTGGACAAAATGAGGACAAGATAAAATAAAATAAAATAAAGTAAAAATTGAAAATAGAAAATAAAAATAAAGAATAAAGATAAAAATAAAATAAAATAAAATAAAAGAACAAAAGGGTGGAGCCTTGGAACTTGCTGCAGCTGTGTTGTACTTGGGGGAGTTAAAGGGTCGATCGGCCCAAATTTAAAGGTCCGATCGGCCCAAATTAAAAGGCGGCGGTTGACTTCCTGGAAGGGGCCGATCGGCCCTATGCTGTCCTTTTCCTGAACGGATTGCCCTAGCTGTCCTTTTCCTGTACGGATTTTAACACCAAAACTTATAAAAACCCTTGTCAGCCGACTGTTATAAAGCATAATTTTTTTTTCTCTTCTTCGCACTGCTCTCTTTTTTCTGCCGTGGGCAAACACAATGAATTCTCATCCCTCCGTCTTGATGGAGAAGCAAAACAATTTTGAGAGTGATTTGACTGTTTGGGTATCCAAGGTACCTCGCTCCGTTCGTCATGCTTTTGACAAACGTTTTGGGGTAAAGTGTATTTGGTCCCTTTTGCCCATGCATCCCAATTGGAATCTTTTACATGCTGCCGCTGCTTTTTGGGACGAATCCAATCACGTTTTCAACTTTTCTTACAACGAGATTACACCCATTTATGAGGATTTTCTTGCTTTGTGTGGAGGGGATGATGTCAGTTTGATAGCGGTTCCGCAGGATCGAGTTCCGTTGGTGACAAGGGTGGCCAAATTCTGCGCCTCCTGACGGCCTGTGGCTAGAGGTTTGGTTGAAGGTGTGGACATAGATATCTCTGTGATTTGCCGGGAAGGTTTGCTTATGGTGATGACTTCGACTCGGATTTTGCTTTGGATTGCCTGGCCCTCTGCTTATTTTCCAAGGTTCTGTTTTCTCCTTATGTGGGTGTAGCTACCAGTGGATGCTTGGATATGGTTGATCGAGCCCGTTCGGGAGGAGCATCATTCCGGTTCTCTTGGGCGAGACGCTTCATGGTATATCTCGATAGCTAGGGGTGCTCCGCTTATGACTAGGGGCAGTGCCAAATTACTGACCACGTGGCTCGAGGATCGACTTTTTGTTCTGGAGATTCCACCTTCGAGTGTTAGGCCTTGGTTTCATGGTTGTAGGAGGAAGATTGATCCGCTTTCTGGCTTGTCAGAACGGGAGTGGAAGATGTATTTGGCGGAGGTGGATACTGATAGGATTCATTGGCGAGTGCAGCATTGGGGCCTCTCCTTCATTCGGAGCCTTCGGCCTTGGGCAATGCCCCGATTCGTGTACCGACTTTTGAGACCACCACCTTTTACTATGCCGAGCGGGTACTTCGGCAATATGGCATGGAGCAGGTCCGTCCTCAAACTTGGGGCACTTCTCGAAGTTTGATGATTCTGCCAACGTCCTTCCAATGGACGTTGGTGTTTCAGTTTTGATGGTAAGCTTATGGAGTTCTCATGGGATGCCACGAGTCTATCTTGCACAGCGGACCCTTAGCACTCATTTGTCGCATGCTTATTTGACATGGTATGAAGAAAACTTGGGACCGATGAGGGAGACTTTGTATGACTTGAGACGGAGATTGGTCCCTAACATATCTTCGAGCCGTTTTCTCAGAGACAGGGAGGCTTTGGGGATTTCTCTAGACACAGTGGAGGAGAATCCTCCCAAGAAGATGGAGCGGAAGTTGAAGGGTAAGGCGGTCGAGGAGGTTCCCCCATTGAAGAAGAAATATTCGCCTTATTTTAAGAGAGAGAATAAGAAGAAGCCGACTCGACGAGCTGCCAAGAAGAAGAAGGACGGAGATGAGGGGCCTAGTGCCAAGGAGTAGACCTTATATGTCCGAGTATCCACCCACAGTCATATGCAGACACATTAGTTTTTTATTTTGTCATTTAATTTTTTAGTTTCTTTTGCAAGTTATTTAGTCATTAGTATAGTCGAGCTTAGACTCATCAAATAAGTGTAATCATGCATTGATTGTGGGAATGAAAAAGTTTATTGCTTTAATAAAAAACAGATTGGATTTTTATTTATTTTTTGGACCGCGCCGATTAAGGCTGCCTACGTTCCCCTTTTACAATGAGAACCAAGGGGCTCAGGTCGTCGTAGTTCATTTTCATCAAGCTACTATTTTTAGAAAGGGGAGATAGAAGCGGGACAAAATTTTTTTATTTTATTTGCTCTAACTTTTGCCTAGACCGCCTTTTACGGGTTTTCAATCTAGCGAGCTTTTGAACGCACCCTTTCTTTTATTGCTAGACCGCCCTTTGCGGGTTTTCAATCTAGCGGGCTTCTTTTTGCGTTTTTTTTTTTTTTTTTTTTTAATTTTATTTAGAGGGGGAAGAAGAGCTTAATCATAGTAGCGTCTGAGCTTGCTGAGGTTGGTGGGCTCCTTGAATTCGTTGCCATCCAAATCTGCCATTTTAACTGCTCCACCCGAAAATATCTTCTTGATCACATACGGGCCGGTCCATGTAGGGGCCCACTTCCCAAGAGGATTGAACTTATTGGGAAGTTGCTGCTTCAAAACCAAATCTCCTTCTTTAATGTCTAAGGGCTGCACCTTTTTGTTGAAAGCTCTTGCTGTCCGTCTTTGATAGGCTCGGATGTGTTCCATGGCTTTGAGTCTGCGCTCGTCAAGTGTGGCCAACTGATCATATCGGCTGCGGAGCCATTCAACTTCTGCTACTTGATTTTCTAATAGGATCCTCAAAGACGGGACTTCCAACTCAACCGGGAGTACTGCCTCCATCCCATATGTCAGAGCAAAAGGAGTTTCGCCTGTAGCTGTACGAACGGAAGTTCTATATCCCCAAAGCGCCAATGGTAGCTTCTCGGGCCAGTCCCTACCTCGAATTGCTGTCTTTCTGATTATCTGCTCAATCGTTTTGTTAGCTCCTTCGACTGCTCCATTGGTCTGAGGCCTATAAGGGGAAGACTTGTGCCGGGTAATCTTGAACTCTGCCAGTAATTTGTCACAATCTCCGCCGAAGTGGGACCCGTTGTCCGAGATAATCTCATTTGGTACTCCATATCTACACATGATGTCTTCCTTAATGAACTGTGCCACCTTTTTGGAAGTCAACACCTTGTACGATTTTGCCTCGATCCACTTGGTGAAGTAATCCACAGCTACTAATACAAAGCAATGCCCATTGCTTCCTGGCGGTGTAATCTTGCCGATCACATCAATCCCCCATGTCGCAAATGGCCAAGGGGTTACCATGCTATACAACTCGTGAGGGGGCACATGGTTCAAATTGGAACACATTTGGCATTTGGGACATTTCCGCACAAACTGGATGCAGTCGGCTTCTATAGTGACCCAATAATAACCCAACCGTGTGATTTTCTGTCTCAACATTCTGGCATTCATGTGTGGACCGCATAAGCCATCGTGTACTTCTTCCATGATCATTTCTGCTCGTTTCGCGTCTACACAGAGTAACAGGAGACCATCGTAGTGTCTTTTGTACAACATATCATCCAGTAGAACAAACTGTCCGGCCAATCGTTTCAATGCCTGCAAACTTTTGGCTTTCACGTCTCCTAGAAAAGACACATCACCCTTCTTGAGATACTCATAGATTTGTGCGTACCACGGATCCTTATTCTCCTCGATGATAGCTTGAATCTCGCAGCAGTAGGCTTCGTAGCGATGGCGGGGTTCTCTCTCCGACCAACTCGAATGGTTTCTACGGACATTCCGTGAGGGATCTCGACCAAAGAAGCCGGTGCCAGTAGCTAAAGCGCTTCGGCAAATCTATTTACGTCTCTGGGTAGATAATGGAATGTCACTTCCGAATTGCTTGACAAGCTCTTCCATATGAGTCTCGATCTTGTTGCAAGTAGGGGTCAACAGTCTTCCACTTCTTAGACGTCTGATTGATAATTAAAGCTGAGTCTCCATATACCTCCAACTCCTTTACATTACGCTCCAAGGCTGCTTCTAAACCGGCTATGCATGCCTCGTATTCAGCCGCGTTATTGGTGGTTGTGAAATTCAGCTTGATGGCGATGGGGGTGTGCTCGTCTTTGGGATCAACCAAGAGGATTCCCACTCCATTGCCCCTCTTGTTCGCGGCTCCATCAAAGAATAGTTGCCATCTCTCTTCCGTATCAATGCTAAAAATCCCCTCGTCTGGAAATTCCGGTTCAAGCCCCTGTTCTTCTGTGCTTGGAAACTCTGCTAAATGATCCGCCATGGCTCTCCCTTTAACTGCTTTTCTCGGCACATAGGTGATATCGAATTCCCCCAGAAATACCGACCATTTGGCTAATCTCATGGACAGAGAAGGTTTGTCAAACAAATACTTAATTGGATCCATCTTTGACACTAGCAGAATCGGATGCGCTGACAAGTAATGCTTGAGCTTATTAACCACCCAAACTAGCCCGGTACTGGTTTTTCCAATCTTGAGTAGTTTAGCTCACTCCCTGCAACTTTCGACTAACAAAATAAACGGCGTTCTCCACCCGAGAGTCCTTGGCTTCTTGTGCCGGCATAGCCCCAACGGCCGTATCGATTCTTACATTAGGTACAATAGCAACGGTTTCTCCGAATGTGGGGGCGAAGGATAGGGGATTGACCAAGTATCTCTTGATTTCCTCAAAGGCTTCTTGACACTTCCAAGTCCCAATCTATACTTGCGGTCTTCTTCATCAATCGAAAATCGGTTCACACATAGTAGTCAATTGATTAATGAAGCGGCTGATGTATTGTAACCGTCCCATGAATCCCTTAACTTCTTTTTCTGTGCGTGGTGGCCTCATCTCCATGATGGCTTGAATCTTCCTTGGATCTGCCTCAATCCCTCGTTCGGTGACCATGTAACCCAGGACTTTTCCTCGAATAACTCCAAATGTACACTTGGCAGGATTCAGACGCATTGCGTGCTCACGCAGTCTATCGAAGAACTTTCTCAAATCAATGAAATGCTGACCGTCTGACCCCTTGGAATGAATGATCATATCGTCGACATACACCTCAATCTCCTTATGGATCATGTCATGGAATAATGCTGTGACCGCTCTCTGGTATGTAGCCCCTGCATTTTTCAATCCGAATGGCATTACAGTGTAACAGTATGTTCCCCATGGTGTAGTGAAAGCCGTCTTCTCCTGGTCCGCCTCCGCCATCTTGATCTGATTATATCCTGCGAAACCATCTACAAAAGACTTGACCTCGTAGTTAGCAGTGGCATCTACTAGCATGTCGATATTGGGCAACGGGAAGTCGTCCTTCGGGCTAGCCTTGTTGAGATCTCGGAAGTCAACACAAACTCTAACCTTGCCATTTGATTTACTGACCGTCACAATATTAGATAACCACGTCGGATACTCAATAACTCTGATAAAGCCTACCCGGAGGAGCTTCTCTATCTCTTCTTTAACTTGCAGAGACCATTCTGGCTTAATGCGGCGCAATTTCTGTTTGACAGGCTTGGCGTCTGGTGTTAGTGGTATTCTGTGCTCCACTATCGAGTTATCCAGTCCGGCATATCCTTGTATGACCATGCGAACACATCCGAATATTCTTTAAGCAGCTCAATCAACGCTTCCCTTTCGGTCCCTTCGAAGAAGCTTCCAATCTGTGTCTCTCTCGGCTCTTCTTCCGTTCCCAAATTAATACATGATAACACCTCATCGGCAGCTTGGGCTCGACCTTCCTTTTGATTGATAACTTGCTTAGAAATTTCTTTAATATATTCATTGTTTAGTGTGTCCGCTTCTTCTAATGAGTCATTATTAACTAAGTTAATTTGATTAAGTTGAGCATTATTTTTAGTTAATTTATCATTAAGAAGATTGGCTATGAGGGGATACTCAGAAAGATCTATTTTTTCATTCATAGCGAAAGGGAAAACAACATTTGCAACTAATTCATAGTCTTCTGACGTGAGGTCATCAGACTTGGAAGAAGACTCAAACTCAAAAGAAAACACATCAGACTCAAACAAAACAGATGACTCTGAAGAAGTAGAGGACTTGGGGGAACCAGGGGGAGACTCAACAGGAGGAGGCATCAGTCCCAGCTCTTCAACCATGTATTCCTTCGTGGCTACGGGTCCGCCAAATACGCACCAATTCTTCAGCTTTCCAACCATGGGTGTCACCAACGTCCTTGGATCCGCATCGTCTGCCTGCTCTGCTCCAATGACTGCAACCATATCATCTTCTATATTCAGATTCCCCAAATGCTGCAACAGGTTCTGACCATCCCATTCTTCTGCATCCTCTGAAACTGCAATGTTCTCAACCAACGGCTCATCCAAAGATACCTGCCCTAGCTGATTGGCCAACTCATCTTCAGTCTTGATGATGTACCGGCTCTGGACTGTGACAACCTTGCCTCCCTTTTGACGTGGATCCATGAGAACCGTCTTCAGCTTCGACCGATCAACCTCTGTATCCCTGAAGATTTCGAAACCTTTCTGTAGCCTGCCTGTGTGATCAAACCAAGGCTCGCTAAACTCCATGCAAGAGAATTCTTCTCCCTCCTTGACAAAGTAACTATTGAGGGAAAGGCGGTATGGCCTCATCTCTGGCTTCTCGTAGGGTAGCTTTGCCCTCTTGAGGAACTCAATTCTTTTCTCTTCAGCCCGATCTTCAGGGGTAATAACATAGCCTAAACCGTGTCTGCTGCGATGATCAGTAGCTTCCATTGCTTGCGTAGGTCCACGGAGATGTTCACCGGCCCAGTCCTGGTACAAATCCCATGTTCCTCATCATCCTAACAGTGGTCGTACTCTGTCGATGTCTTTGTGAGGTCAACCGCGCAAACACATTACTGTGCTATTAGCTGAAAACCGCTGAACATTGAACTACCCTCTTCGTGCTGAATCTGTAGGACCGGCTTTCCCCCAGTGCTTGATCCTTGAGATGTTACCAGATCGCTGTAAATGACTGTCACTTGATCGCCCGACTGGAATTTCACACATTGATGCAATGAGGAAGGGACTCCATTCATCTGATGCAACCATGGCCTACCTAGCAGCATGGTGAAGGTGGAAGGTATGTCTATGACTTGAAACTCAGCAATCATAGTAGTGGTCCCGCAAGTAAGAGGCAAACTGATTATTCCCAACACTGACCGGCTAGTAGAATCGTATCCTCGCACGGAATGAACTGAAGGTCTCAAATCTGTGGGACTTAGATCAAGGACGTCCATCATCCTGGAAGGCAGTATGTTCACCGCAGAACCGTTATCTATGAAAATACGTGGCAACCTTTTTCCGTTGACTTCAATGGTAATGTGCAGTGGTTCATTATGATCCGATCCAAACTCCGGCATGTCCAATTCCGAAAATGTAATGATATTCCCAAAGTGTATGTTGCCGATCATCTGCGTTACATCTTCTGGCTTTGTATCAGACGGCACCAAAGTCGCAGCAAGATTCTGTTCCAACATCATCCTGTGGGCATACGAGGACGTTAGCAAGGACCATAAGGATATATTGGCTTGAGTTAGCTTCAGTTGAGTGAGAATAGGGTCTTCTTTATCGGGATTCACTACTTCAGTTTTCGGACCAAACACTTTCTTCGCCCCTTTATCTTCTGGTTGATACACCCTTCCGGACCTCGTGAGTAGACTAACCCCATTCTTTTCCATATCAGATACTTCTGCGTGAATTTCAGCCAACGAGAGAGGTTTAGGACTCTCTTGCACATAATCATCATTTAACGAGGCAACTTCTGCGGGCGGTTCCTCAAAAGACAGCATATAACAAGAAAATTCTTTATAAATTGAAGTCAAATTACAAACTGACACAATTGCCTCACTGTCTGTCACAACAGACTCGACTGGATCAGTGAGGTCTTTTTCTACCATAGCAACATCACTACCAACTATCTTACTAGGATTCTCTACCTTCCCTTCAATGATGAGTTTCTGCACAGCCCTTTTCAAAGCAAAACCAGCATACTCGGAGAGTTTCGGCACGAACAATCCCTTTCTGACAATAGCTGAGAATACATCTTACATGTGACCCCAGTTTCTCAAAAGCATCTTCCATCTCTACCAAGCCTGATAAAATTACCTTCCACCATGTGGATCTTGTTGTTAGGGAGAGGATTCCCCACAACATTTGGAGACTTCGGCTTCTCTACCTTACCTTGCCGAATCAAGTCTTGTACTAAACGTTTGAGCTGAAGGCGTGTCAGTAGTGTGACCCTTGTACTTGTGGTAGTGGCAATACTTAGAAGCATCTAAGCCTTCTTTTGGGTTTAACGGTTCATAATTCTCAAGCGGCTTGACCAAGCCCTTCTTTACTAGCACTTCGAAAACCTTGCCCATTGGCATTCCAAAATCATCAAACACTTCCCTCTCGCGGTGAATCTTTGTTATTCCCCTCATTACGGCTTGAACATCCAAAGCTGGCTTCCCCTTGCACATAATTCACTTGCCCCACAGGGCTCTTTCTTTCTTTGCGGTATTTGCGGGAGCTCTATAGCGGAATGAATTATTAGCAGCCCCAGTGTCCTTTGGTGGAGCGATTCCGGTGATGCCACTCTCGTAACGTACGCCTGAATCCACCATTTCCCTAAGATTGGGAAAGTAGCCATTACCAACTGCCAACTTGTGTCCGGGCAACAAGCACTTGTAAAAAATCTGTTTCTGTTCATTCTCCTTGGGCGGATACTGAATTTCGCTCAACTTATCATTCCAACGCTTGTAGAAGTCATAAATCGACTCTCCATTCTTTTGAAGCGTGTGCTCCAAATCAGCTCGATTCACTTGCCAATCCATGTTTGCTTGATACTTTTCAGAGAACACCCTACTAACCTTGTCCCATGTGTCCCTTTCCTCTTCGTTCAACTTCAGAAACCAACGGAGAGCAGCCCCTTCCAATGTGCTATGGAACATTCTCGCCATCTGCTCGGGTGTACAGTCTTTAGCCCTCATCGCCAACGTATAACTGTCTAAATGTGTCTTTGGGCAAGTAACTCCTCCAAACATGGCCATCTTGGGCATCTTGAAATCTTGAGGTAGGGGTGCAACTTTGCTCGGATTAAGCATCTTGATGGGGGACACACCTTGCTTTCCAATTTGCTCGGTCAATGCCTTCACTTGTTCAATCAATGCTAACACAGTCGGGTCTGTAGCAATGTTGGAGTTCTGCATGGCTGGGGGTTGAGTGATGGTAGGGGAGGTGGAGTAGGTAGGAATATGATGGCCGGAATAATTGAAGGGTAAAGTGGGAGAGGGTAAATTAGCAAAGTGGTCCTTGGGTGTGTTGGCAGGAGGTTGATAAGGTCTTTTGGATTTGCTCGAGCTCCCATACATGACAGGTGGTGGAACATTATTGTAGCTGCTTGGAACGTAGTTGGGTAGAGGGAAGGTAGGTGCATTGGGATTGGCGGGATTAGGAGCATTGACAGTTTCATCTTCAACATCGACCACTTCATTCCCCATCAAGATAACCTTGTGTCCCCTTTTACTGAGTTCCTCAACAAAATGATCCTTCAGCTCTTGATTGTGGTTCTTCAAAGTGCGATTCTGCTCTTCAAGTTTCTCAACCCTCATGGTTAAACCGGCAAAGTAGGCGTGCAGAGCAGGCGGAATGTCATTGAAGTTGGGGTTGGCAGGACCTTCCATTGAAGTGACTGGTGTAGAGCTGGTTGCAGAGGCAGCATGTGCGCTTGGAGTAGTTGATGGAGGCAAGGTTGTCATTGTTGAATGAAGAACGCGGCCCGACCTTAGCTCTGCGGAAGTATCAGAAAAGACTCGGTTTTAGGAGAGGGGTTGAGTCAATGCAGTGTACTAGCTTGAAATTTTTATTTACAAAAGCTTTGTACATTTTAGTCCTACAAAGGTTGGAAGGGATACCCCTTTTTCGCAACTAACTAAATATCCTAAAGTGGTGAATCCTAATGACTAACCTTCTCGTATAGACAGTCAATATGATTTTTATGAAAAGTACCGCAAACCAATGATAGGTCAAGATCCTTTAACAATATATAACTCGTCCTCACATAGCACGTCCTTTGAAAGGAAATCAATTTTTTAGTGCTCTTAATCTCTCGATAGATCTTGACTTATCATTGGTTCGTGGTGACTTAGCATAAAGACCCCATTAATTGTCTATATAAAAAAGCTAGTCAAACCAACCGGTCATATGGAGTGTATTCCTAGAAAAGTGGGTGACGCAAGGGTTAGGTTTTAGGCTCCCACCGTGCAGCCGAAGCGCACTGATGAGTGGATGGCCAAGTGAGACTCGGAAGGGAGGCGACATGATCACCACACTTCCCGCACTTTGGCTTCTCCGAAGGGTAAAAGGGTGTCTGTGCAGTGTGACACGGACTCTAGTGGTAGTGTGAGGTAGAGAAGTCTAATTCTTTTTAGAGAAAAAAGAGAAAGATTTTTTATTTACATGAAATGCATGCATGCAATGCAACAGTTAAGAGTAAAGAAAATAAAAAGAAAGCGAAAAATACAACACCATACAAGAAAAACGAAAGTCTGACCCACTTAGTTTGAAAAGATTTCAAAACATTCCCCAGCGGAGTCGCCACTGTGAATACCCCGTCCCGATGCAACGCGCATTCGGAAGTTTGAAATAAGTAATTATAAAAAAGTCGGATCGAAATGGGATATTCATTTAGTGACACTCGCTTTAAACCATATTAAAATATAAGTTTAATTTTGAGAGTCGCCACGCCACTTTGATATAGCCCAAAGCTTTGAAAAAAGGCTAAACATGTAATTGGGTTCGGGGGTCAAGTTACAATAGAAGAAGAAACGCTATCACTCCTATTGCCCGACGAATCGGTCTTTCTAGCATGTGGGGTGTTGGTTGTGTGCGGTGTTTACAGGAATAGATAGAAGAAACGGGATCATGCATAAGGAGGAGGGGAGAGAAAGAATTAATTGATGATCACACCCTAGAACCTTTGAGTTAGGCCCTCGGAAGGTGCACTAATCAACGTTCATCCTTGGGGAATTGTTTGATCATGGGACAATTATAACTAAGGTGGAAGGAAAGGAATAGTTCCTAGATCCATTGGGTTTCTTAGGGCGAAACCTTAGATCATCCTCGGCTATGCATAATTAAATATATTAAAACAACCCTAAATCTAGCATATATGACATAAGCAAGAAATAAAGTAATTAAAATATACTAGGCATGCAATAATAATAAAGACAATAATAATAAAGAACAACAATATTAAAAAGAGAGTCTTACCAATTGTAGCAAGACTTTGGGGTCGAATCTTGGCGATTCGAAGGGAAAAAGAAGAACTGAGGGTAAAGCAAGTGTAGTCTCGCTTCTCCCGTATGAAATTGTGTGTGAATATGGGGAGCCGGGCACCCCTATTTATAATACCTCGGAACTTGGGCTGGGCCACTGAAGGGTCGATCGGCACTAGGGCTGAAGGGTCGATCGGCTCTATATAAAAGGGTCGATCGGCTCTACCACGGGTAAAGGGCCGATCGGCACTTCTAACTGGCGTACTTTCCAAGCTAACAGTGACGGCGCAGGTACGGACGAATTAATGAATTTTTAGGGTTTTGTTAGGGTTTCTTATTAATTAACCGGGCCAAGCATTTAAATGCCTTTTTTCGGGCCGGGTACTAACACCCGTCAAACTTTTCCATTTCTGGCATCCTGAATTTTGGAGGGAGTGGAACCACCTTGCTCGGATCTATGGGCATAAGGGAGTTCTTCCGAGAGTTGGCCAGTTTGCCTTGCATGTCCTTCATCTATTCGATCAACCAAGCCATGTGAGGTTCAGTAGGCTGAGGCAGACTGCCGTTTTCGGGGAAGGAAACTGAAGATGAGGTGGATTGGCTGATGGGATCGCCATTCGGGAGTCTTGGGGAGGTAGTTGAGTGTATACCATCCCGTATCCTGGATTGTTGAAATTGGGGGCGTGATTGCTCGGACCGCTAAGGATTGTGTTTGGGAATTGGGGAAATGTTTCATTGCTCTGTCCCTGGTAAGCATTGGGATTTCAGGTTATAGCTGTGAGGCTCATATAGAGGCAAAGGATTGAATCCCGGGGGATACCGAGATACATTGGGATCTGGGGGAGCGGGCCCATATGTGTGTTGGTGGTATTGAGCTTGTGGCACAGGATCGGGAAATTGACTGTGCTGAGGCGGGTAGATCGGAGCTGCTTAACTGATGCCCGAGTGAAGCTTTGAGCGGGAACTGCTTTGCGTTGCTTGGTTCTCGTAGCTTAGTGGAGGTTGGACCTGCTGGTAGCTTTGAGAAACCGGGGGAGCAGGTATTTCCTCGTCTTCTACGAGAACGAAGGTCCCATCAGTTTGGGGAACTGCGACGGTTCCACGGCGGCGCATGGTGTCTACGATCCAGGCTTGCTGTTCTTCTTGGCACTTCTTGAGAGTTTCAAAGGATTGTAGCACCTCCTCCATTGTCTGGAGGTTTCTCAGTGGCGGGGTTCCATTTCCCTCACTGTTATTTGTTGATCCTGCCATGGGGGAGTAGCGGACTGTTCGGACCGCTGAACCGGAAGGGCTGTCGGACCTTGTAACATCGATACTGAAAAGGCGGCTCCAGGGTACTCTCAACCACTCTCGGTTCGCTGGAGGGGGTGACGGGTAAGGTTTAGACTTGGGAAGGCCTTTTTTTGATAAAGGGGGAAAGCTCATGCGACATGCGGTTCCCCCTTTTTTTGTTGTTTTAATTTACTTAAAACGCGTTTTCTCAAAATCCTAGGTAGGTTGGAAAAGATTGCTCTTCTTTTTCGCAACTATGCTAGATCCTGGGTCAGTGGAGACCATTAGTGCGGCTATAAGCCCCTCATTTTGCACCTGTATTTCGATATCTCGGGGTGGACAGCCCCGGGCGAGGGTCCTATAGGGCAAGCGGTTTCCACCGGCCAAAAGAAAAACCGAACCTAAGGACCGAGTCTGTCATGTTCGTTTTAATGCGTTGGCCATGTGAATAGTGAACAGAGCCGGCACCTGGGTCAAGATCGAGTCGAGAGTTCGGCATGACCTCTCTTGACCTTGCTTGCGCAAGGGATCTATGATGTTAGCTGTTGGCTAGGTCATATTGTCATGGCTGACGTATTAAAGGCTTGATGACATGGTGTCATGTGGGCATAGATGTATATCCGGGACAGAGCAATGTCCGGGTGTAACTTTGGAAATCAAGATCGGGTCAAGATTTTAACATGACCTTTCATCGTCTTGCTTGCGTAAGGGATCTTGAGTTCCGAGCTTCGACTCAGAGAATGGCCGGCATGGGATATGTATCCAAGCTTTATGACACGAACTGGGTAAAAACCAACCGAGTCTGGACAGAGTGTGACGCAAGCGTGCATGGTTGACACTGGCTAGGATGGGATGTTTGGGATGATTCCGTGCATGCTCAAATGGCATAGGAACACCAATCAAGCTTCAACTGAGACCATCCCAGGTTGAGGGTTGTAGTGTGCAATGTACAGGATAAGAGTGCGCGTAGTGTGCGGTCACTAAAATTTTTTTCTGAGTAAAACGGAATTTTTTACAAAATTTTTAAATGTATGTACACAGATGTATTATGATGTTTTTTTTTTGTATTTTTTTTTGAATAAAAACTTAAAGCATATGCACACACACACACACAATAGTTAAAGAAGGGGTAAAATGAAAGTTTGACCCACATCAATGTTTTAAAAATATTTTTTTTTGTTTAAATTTTTTTAAAATAAAACGTCACCAGCGGAGTCGCCAACTGAATTTACCCGGATTCAGCTGCGCGGGCCGCGGCATCTCACAATTTGAGTCAGGAGGTGTCGCTGCGTTTGTTTGTAGAGTCGCCACGCCGTTTTGATTTAGCCCAAAACATTGAGAAAAGGCTTTGTTTAAAAAAGGTTGTTGTGTGATGAGATTTTGAGTTCGGAGGTCAGGTTACGCCTCGGGAAGAGAATAGCAGAGCTCACCCGAGTCGCCTCGTATACACGAGTCTTTCGATACCCCTCTTTCTTTAAAAGTTGTGTGTGTGTGTATGTGCTTTTAAAAATGCATGCTGAATATGATGTCTACATTGTATGCTATGTATTGAAATGAATTGAAATAGTTTGGGAAGGAGGCCTTACCAATGTTGGTTCGCGTCTATCTTCCGCTTGGGAATAGTGTTTGAGTGTGAATAGTGTTTTGAGATGGACCGGGATTGTTTTGGGATGTACCGGTGTCTACGGATAGAGCTTCGGCGTGCCTCGGGAGTGTTGGTTGTACTCGGGCAGAGGTTCGGCGTGCCTCGGAAGTGTTGGTTGTACTCGGGCAGAGGTTCGGCGTGCCTCGGGAGTGTTGGTTGTACTCGGGCAGAGGTTTGGCGTGCCTCGGGAGTGTTAGTTGTACTCGGGCAGAGGTTCGGCGTGCCTCGGGAGTGTCGGTTGTACTCGGGCAGAGGTTCGGCGGGCCTTGGGATGCCTCGGGATTGTTGGTTGTGCTCGGGAAGAGGTTCCGCTTGCTTTGGGATGCCTCGGGATTGTCCGGCATGGCTTCAAGATGGCTCAGGATGGGTCGGAATGGCACGGGATGGACCAGCAGGGCTTCGGGATGCATCGGGAGCGCCTCGGGGCGGCTCGAGAGCATCTCGTGAGCGCTCGGCAGGGCTTCGGAGCGCCTCGGTGTAAGTGCTCCAATTTGAGTTGTTAGAATTTTCGTTAGAAAATTAACGAAAGTTTTAACATTTCTAACATTTCTAACAATTCCTAACATTTCTAACAAAGTGAGGGTAGATTAGGGATTGCCATTTAAAGATAAACCATGGAAAAGAATCAAAAAAGCAAAAGAAAGGTCAAAAACCCGAAATAGAAGTGGCTGGAACATTTTCTGGTTGCTTAATTTGAAAATTATTCTTCCTGTCCAAAGCCTGGAGCAGCATTTAATGAACAGTGCACGCCTACGAACCCATCCGCGCGGACATCTATGTAATTTCAGAGTGCCTATAAATTGAGCCCTTCAGTCACAGAAATGAGGAGGAACAACAAATTTTACAACTGCACCTTGGCGAAAAATAGGGATAAAATAGTGGGAATTCACTTGAATTGCCACCATTTTCTCTTGAATCTTTCCCAAATCCCACTCACTCAAAATACTCTCAAATCATTCTCATACATACACTAACCCAAGCTCAAACCACCCCTTAGGAGGAGGATTAGAGAGAAAACATAGAGGACTTCATTGTTATCTACTTGTTTTCTCTTTGACCAACTCTAATCACAAAGCCTAAACACATTCAAACCCTAAACACATTCAAGCCTTGAATCCATTCAAACACAAAACACAAAGAAGATAGGTATAACCTCCTTCTCCTCACCCTGAAATTCTCTCATCCATGCATGCATTTCCAAACTCCAAAATGTAGTTTGTTCATCTTCTTGCCCTAGATCCAAGAGGATCACCATGGAAGTTCATCTCCATGGATGATCCTCTACAAGGATCAACATTACTTTCAAAGTGTTTTTACTTACTTGCAAACATGTTTTCAAAACCCTAAAAATCATTTTCATACATCAAATCTTGATTTCAAAGGATAAAATTCCCCTTCCCAAGCAAATGAAATGCTTAAGTCCTAATGTACCCTAAGGATGGCTTGATATAGTAGATCACCACTAAAATGTCTAGTGACTACTAATCAAATCCTAAGGAAATGAGGACAAGCATGGATGCCAAACCCCTTTTAAAATCATGTTTTTCTTCATGAGGAAGTTGCTGTCCAGTAGCCTTTCTCTAAGACCTCTGTCCATGGTCTAATTTTTTGGACATACAGAAACTTAGAATTTGGTGTTAACTACAAAATACTTTTTGTATCCAACATCCATATATTTCCATACATATTTTTACTTTATTTTTTTCGTGAGTAAAACTTCCTTTTTCAAATTTTCTTTTAAAGGTCAGTTCCTCAGTCTCTGGAAATCCAGATTTCATATCTGAGATTTCCAAAAGATTTTGGTCCACCAAATCACCTCCAAAAGGGAAAGTTATTTTATAGAAACCTTATTTAAGGTGTTTTGAACAACTTTTATTCTCGGACTTTCCCCATATTCTGAAATTTTTAAGCCTTTAAACCCATTTTAAAATCAAGTGTCCACTGCCTTTTTCATTCTGGCAGAATTGGTTTTCAACTTCAAAAAATCTTTTGAGTACCAAAACTCAACCCAAAAATTATACCAAAAATCATGGGACTTTTTTAAAGTCTAATAAAGAGTTCTCAATTTTTACTTTTCAGTTTGAACTTATTTTGGCCAAAACACAAACACACACACACACACACACAAATGGTTTTTAATGCTTGAAAGACTTGTTTTACGAGGCATTCCGGGTGAACACTAACGTTCTTCCCGGCGTGTAACGTGACCTCCGAACCCAAATCTCTAATCTAGGGTATTTTTCAAAGTTTTGGCCCTTAAAATAAAAATGGCGTGGCGACTCCGTTTGATTTCAAAAATCGGGTACATCACAGTGGCGACTCCGCTGGGGAAATAAATAAGCTTTATCTTAAAAAAATGATATTTGGTATATTGGTGGAAACCATTAAACTTCCCGTTATCGCCTCCTAACACGAGTCGGGGATAAATTGTGGTTTAACAATCCCACGTACCGGTATCATTGTTTTCAAAAAAAAAAGAGGAAAAGCTTTTGAGGGTCAAGCTTCCGTCCCGGCATTTGAAATCATTTGTTGTGTGTGTGTTGATTTTGCACATTTTGTGTTGTTTTGGCCGCCTCGGAAAAGTCAAAATTTTGACTATCGGACCCATCTCTTTGAATTTTGAATTATGTGCTTATGTGTTCACTTGCTTTCAAAAAAAAAGATTCCAAAAAAAAAAGATTTTCAAAAAAAAAAAAGATTTTCAAAAAAAAAAGATTTATCAAAAAAAAAGAAAATTTTCAAAAAAAAATCATGCATCATACTTTTTAAGACACATGAAAAATTTCTATTTTACTCAGAAAAAGAAGATAGACTGCTTGCACACTACGCGCACGTGACCTTACACTGCACACTACGTCCCTAACCCGGGGAAATCCCTGTCGCGGCCCGTTTGGTCTTATTACGCCTCTCGGTGCAAGCACGGGACTACCCAAACATCTCATGGAGCCTCGTGTCGACCATGCACTTGTCCGTGACACACTTTGTCCGAGACCCGGTTGGTTTTTGGTCCGGGTCCGTGTCATGCCCGTCTCGTGTATAGACCTTTCCTTTCAAGCCTTAGTCGGCCTACCACGTCAATATCTTTCGGGACCCTAATCGCCGAAGTCCCGCCGATTTTCCGTCGCGGGCTTTGACCGTATATTGACCGGCGCCTTGACTTTGACTCGATCGGCACAAATTATACACTGACTCCCAGCATGACACTGAGTCATCAAGAATTAACGATTATTCCATGCCTAATTACGGCCTAATTGACGACAAGTCAAGATCAATTGTGGACATTTATCAGTCCGAATCATGCCGACCTTTTGTCGAGCCCTCGAACATGATCTTGACTTTGACGTCAGCTTTGTCCGTAATTTACATCGAATGCTCGTTAAGACTCGATTACCCGCCAGACTTTTAGGATCGTTTTTCTTTCGGTCGGTGGGACCCGCTTGCCCTATAGGACCCTCGCCCGGGGCTGTCCACTATGGGAGGTCGAAATACAGGTGGAATACGAGGGGCTTATAGACGTATTGACGGGGCCCACTGATCCAGGATCCAGAGTAGTTTGCGAAAAAGAAGAGCAATCTTTTCCAACCGATTAGGTTAATAAAACATGTTTTAAGTAAACAAGAACAAATAACTGCATGTTGCATGAGCCCAAAGCCCAAACACCTACCCTCCTTCTATCCCCAGACATCTGAACCCTCGTGTCTTTCCCCCGCAGCTCCTCACAAAGGTTGGTTCCGGACACCGGGTCACCGTTTGATCAGTGGGGAAGAGTCAAGCGCATCGCCAGCTCTACCGTTTCTTTCGACTTCGGGTTTCAGAATGTCTGCATCAGCCGGTAATGATATGGACAATACCGCTCCGTCTTCCAAAATCCCTCAGACAGACCAGCATTGGATCCAGTTGGTAGAACAAATGAGACTTCGACATGAGGCTCAAATTGACGACCTTCTGGGGGTTGTCGCAAGTCATGGTTTGACTATCAGTCTCAATTCCGATGGCACTTTTACCGCAAAGAAGGAAGGAGGTTCTCCTCCCATTCTTAATCATCCTGGATATATCAAGATGCCACCACAAGATTCCTATGTCTCCACCGCCGGGACTCCTGCCCGTCGACTTACAGGGCAACTAGCCCCCAAACAGCAATTCAAAGGGCCACCATTCCAACAGCAGTCAGGGATAAAACAGTTCGGCATGCCGGCAGGTATCCCCTCTCAGAGTGATACCGATCCCGCAGATATCAGCATGGGTAATGAAGACTGGGAAACAGTGGAGGAAATATGGTCAGCCATCAAAGCTCTTGAGGAACGCCAAAACAAACAGCAAGCCTGGATTGAAGAGGCCACACGCCATTTCGGGACATTAGCAATCTCCCAACTGACTGGGGCTCCCCTGAAGGACAAACATGTGCCTGTTCCCCCGGCTCTTAATACCTCTCATTACCCGGCGGAGTCCAACCATTCGCTTCCCGATGAGCCCAACAGCAGATCTCCCCGGACCAGTTCAACTCAAAGTCGTTCCAGCACCGCTCAACCAGAGGTCCCAAATCCACCACCAGCCTTAGAACACATTTGGTGGGATATCTGTGACTGCCCCAACTGCCTTGAAAGGGACTATCAGGACTAGATACACGAGGACCGTCCTCCTAAGAAGAAGAAAATTTCCTCCCAGCAAAAATTGAAAGAGAGGTTCGAGGCCGGTGATACCAGTGTGGGTACGCTCGGGGAGCCATCTGGGGGATTTGATTACTATGTACTCTACTCCAGCCAGTCTTCCCCAAAGCAAACAGGGGTAGAAAAGCCGAAAAGCCTTGCCAACGATAGAGTTGAGACCTTCGGACACCAGAATACTGTAGATCTGGGTAATTTTACTGCCAATCAGAAGTCTAACCCCCCGCGGGGTCAGTCAAGATTCAGTTTGTCCAGCTCCCGAGCGCATACCGACAAAGAAAGACCAACGCCAGTTTGGCGCTCGCACTCAATCAATATGCTGACTGGGGACGGCAACCGCCACAAACGGCCTCAACATAACCCAGGGGCTTCAGCAAAGGTTCTACCTCGCAAGAAAAAGGCACGAAGTGACTGGCTTGATGACTCTCTTTCTCCAGGCAAGGACCAAATCTATGATCCCCGACTATATGGTAGCATGATCACCTTCTGCGACGAAGATTTGCCAAGAGATGTCTCCAAACACAATGAAGCCTTGTACATCACTATTCGGCTCAACACCGTATCACTCCCTGGGGTATTGGTGGACAATGGATCGGCCGTTAACGTCCTTCCCCTCAGCATGATGAGGGCCCTACGCATCAATGAAAGGCACATGATCCCATCTACACGGTCAATCAAGGCCTACGATGGCACGTCTCGTCCCATCTTGGGGACGGTGGTTCTGGAACTCTAGTTTGAAACCCAAATGGTACCAGCAAAATTCCATGTAATGGACATCCCATCCGAATTCACAGCTCTGTTGGGACGCCCTTGGTTACACCACATGAAAGCCATAGCCTCCACTCTCCATCAATGCGTCAAGTTCATTAACCGGCAGGGGGACCTTGAAGTCATTAGGGTGACAGCTTCCTCATAGGGAACGGCCGAGACCGTCGCCAAGCATGCTCGTAGCCGACACCGGCTACCTCCTCCGAATCGACCAAGGGACTATCGGGGCAAGTCTCATCGTAATCCCCTGTAATCCGGTGATGCCAACTATGTCAACGAACTCAAGCGGGCACTCGGCGCCTCGATTTATCAAGTTCAATTGCTATTTCTAACATTTGGAGTGCGTAATGGAAAGAAACACCGAATACCGCCATGATACGAGCACACAAACCTCCAGCCTCCAATCGTAGATTTGTCAGCGTTCTTCAAACCCGTTCTCTGGCCTCGCCAAGCGAAGAGATTTTCATGATTAAAGTCGACAAATACCGGCAGACTCGACTCGAATGTATGAACATCGTATGGGACGTCCTCCTCGAAGAACTACCCGCTAAGCCTTTCCGCTCGAGCATGGGACATGAGATTTTTCCAGCAGCACACCAAGACGCAATACGTCCTTACATCTGGATTGAGCGGTCAGATTGTGACGAGTTAGAATTCTCCAGAATTGAGGATGCGGCAGATCCGCAAGAAGATCCCTACATTCATATGCTCGGTTTTCAGGAAGAGATGATAGCAATGATTGAGGAAGGAGAACAAACAAGATAGCCCCCGAGTCATGAGGCCACTGACAGCGATGCCATTAAGGAATTGGGAAACTCTCTCAGGCCCGTCCGCGACCAAAGAAGAAATGATCGCCAAGCTTGGATTGGTCCCCCGTCCCTTTGTGTCAACCTTTGTAAAGTCCTCCGAGTCTCTCATTGTTGAGTTTGAGTCTCTCGAGTCGTCCGATGGCCTCACGCCTGAAGACTACGAAATTGTAGCCAATGTTGTATTCCCTTTTATTCTCAATGAAATGACGAACCTTTCTGAGTATCCCTTGATTGCCACTTTAACTAATGATAAATTAACTAATGACTTAAAAACAGTTAATGATGATTCACTAGATAAAGAAGCAGACACATTAAATGAACAATATATCAAAGAAATCTTTAAGCAGGTTGTTCGAAAAGAGGAAAATCGAGCCCAAGCTGCCGAAGAGATTTTGACGAGTGTGAATCTGGGAACTGCGGAAGAGCCTAAAGAGACGCAGATTGGTAGTTTCTTCGAAGGGACTGAAAGGGACGCTCTGATTGAGCTTCTAAGAGAATTCGTGGATGTGTTCGCATGGTCCTATAAAGATATGCCAGGCCTCGATCCTTCCATAGTTGAGCACCGAATACCGCTCGACCCAGAAGTCAAGCCAGTGAAGCAGAAGCTAAGAAGAATTAAGCCCGAATGGTCCCTACAAGTGAAAGAGGAGATAGAAAAGATGCTCAGTGGTGGTTCATCGTGGTCATTGAATATCCTACATGGCTTTCCAACATAGTAACGGTGACCAAGGCCAACGGAAAGATCCGGTGCTGCGTAGATTTCAGAGACTTGAACAAAGCCAGTCCAAAAGATGATTTCCCCCTGCCAAACATCGACATTCTGGTAGATTCCACGGCCAACCATGAAGTTAAATCCTTCGTCGACGGCTTTGCCGGTTACAACCAAATCAAAATGGCAGAAGAAGATCAAGCCAAGACAGCCTTCACAACCCCTTGGGGTACGCATCGCTACACGGCCATGCCGTTCGGACTAAAGAATGCCGGGCTACGTACTGCAGGGCGCTACAGCTTTGTTCCATGACATGATCCACAAAGAAATTGAGGTCTATGTGGACGACATGATAATACACTCCGCAGGATCGATGGCCAAAGCACTTTGTTGATTTGAGAAAATTCTTCGGCCGCCTCCGAGACCACAAAGATGAGACCGAATCAGCCAAATGCACCTTCGGTGTAAGACGAGGCAAGGTGCTAGGATATATGGTGACAGTAACGGGAATTGAAGTAGACCCTCGTAAAATCAAGGCGATAGTTGAAATGAAGCCACCCTGACACCGACGGAAGTGAAATCCTTCATGGGAAGACCGCAATACATAAGCCACTTTGTAAATCACCGACCTCAATCTGCGAGCCGATCTTCAAGTTGATGAAGAAAATGCCTACACAGTAATGGACTCCGTAATGCGCCGCTTTTGAACAGATCAAGGCGTACCTTGTGAATCCCCCGATTCTTTGCCCACCACATCACAAAAACCACTATTGCTATACCTAACTGTCACGGACACAGCAATTGGGGCTATGTTAGCTCAAGAAAAGAAAAATTCCAAGGTCAAAAACGCCATCTATTTCGTGAGCAGAAAGCTTCAAGGGAGCGAACTCAATTACTCTGCTTGTGAAAAGACTTGCGCAGGCCTGGTCTGGGTAGTGGGAAAGTTGAAACACTACATGCAGTCTCACCCGATACATCTCGTCTCAAAGATAGACCCCATCAAATATCTGTTCGACAAGCCTTCCATCTCCATGAGGTTGGCAAAATGGTCGTTCTTTTTGGCTGAATACGACATCACTTACGTTTCGAGGAAATCCGTAAAAGGGCGTATAATGGCAGAACATTTGGCCGATTTCCCAAGTGATGAGTCCCGAGGACCTGAACCTCAATTTCCCGATGATGGAATCTTTGCTCTAGAAGGAGAAAATCGCTGGCAACTCTTCTTCGACGGGGCATCAAACAAAAGGGGGAATGGAATAGGAATGCTTCTGGTCGATCCTACCGACGAACACACCCCCATAGCAGTAAGATTGAACTTCGAGGTCACCAACAACGCTGCTGAATACGAGGCTTGCATAGCCGGGTTGGAAGCCGCCCTTGAAAGAAATATCAAAGAATTAGAAGTGTACGGTGATTCTGCCCTTATCATCAACCAGGTCTCTAACAAGTGGAAGACCGTGGATCCGGTCCGCGTAAATATCACACTTACATGGAAGAGCTAGTAACTCAATTCAAGGAGATCAGCTTCCATTACTTGCCCAGAGATCGCAACAGATTCGCAGATGCTCTGGCAACACTAGCCTCCCTCGTTGAAATAACCGAAGGGAAGTCCGTCAAACCA